>CM032178.1:0-43494 GCA_018908115.1 Anopheles rivulorum
AAAAAAATAAATTCTCTGATCGGAACTTGCTTCCTAGCGAAAAATATCAACTAATCCTACTCATTTTTGCCCGATGGAATTACTTTGACACACAGTCATTGATTGTCACTTTTCACATGTTGACGGCTGTTATATTGGCAGCTCTGGTTCTTTCTTTTTCCGGTCTTGAACATGGTAAGAAGCTTTCCTACTCGTAAACTGTGATAAATAACGTTTTTACCCGTAAAATGGTAAATAAAGTGCTGTTGCATCGACGAAAAAGGCCAAACGAAATATAACTAGATTGAAGCATTTGTGCTGCACGTTGTTTTCCCTATAGAAAAAGAAGTTTTAGTTTCAATCGCCGAACGTCGTGATGTTGCTTGCATGCGTTGTTGTCTGTCAAAGCAGGCGGCCAGCACTCCACTACGCTGGCGAATACCGGCCAAATAAACGAATGTAGTGGAAAATCATAGGATCATGGCGTTTAATAATTGTTTCGTTGTTATTTATTTCGTGTAGGGTATCGACCTCAATCATAAGTGGGACCGTAAGGTCCGCCGTACGAAACCGAAATCGTTGGACGTGTACCTTGGGTTGCTGGTGAAGGTAAGTGAAGCCGGGCGGCGTGTATGGCAAAGCGCCTTCATAGAGAATGATCAACAAACTGACAATTCGTTCGCTTTTCGTTTCATTCTCAGCTATACCGTTTCCTGTACCGTCGTACACACAAGAAGTTCAACAAGATCGTGATGCGTCGTCTGTTCATGAGCAGAACGAACCATCCTCCCATGTCGCTTAACCGTGTTGCTCAGTTGATGAAGCTGCGTGCCAAGGATGAGAAATCGATAGCCGTTGTGATTGGCACGATCACCAACGATGTACGCATGTTGAATATCCCGAAGCTGAACGTGTGTGCTCTCCGTGTTACCGAGAAGGCCCGACAGCGTATTCTCAAGAACGGTGGCAAAATTTACACGTTCGATCAGCTCGCCCTGCTCGCCCCGACCGGAAGGAACACCGTGCTGATGCAAGGCAAGCGTACCGCTCGGGAGGTATTCAAGCACTTCGGGCGTGCTCCGGGTGTGCCACACTCCAACACCCGCCCTTACGTGCAGTCTAAGGGCCGCAAGTTCGAGAAGGCTCGTGGTCGCCGTAGCAGCTGCGGTTTCAAGAACTAAACCCGTCGCTGTCTTAGAGATTTGGTTCGCACTTCCACAGAACAACAATAACTTTCGGTGAAGCATTGACCGAAAGAAGTGCAGAGCAGGCTTGTCTTCTTCTATTTGTGCAACAAGTTCGCGAAGGAAATACAAGGAAGAAAACAATTCCAACTTAAAAGTGTTGTGTCTCTCGTCTCAGCAGATTGCTTTCAAAACAGTTTTCTTTGAAGAAACTTGGCTATTACCACCATATTGGGGTGATGCATGTGGTAACCTCTTGCCCCATATCATCCGAATTCGTGTAATGTGTTTCACTTTGAGGCATTGCCCATTGCTGGTGGCATACGGCAATTCACATTTTTTTAATCGTGGTTTAATTTGTTAAATCTTTCGAGAATCCGAGTATTGTACCACACATGCCAATGTAAAATGCCTATTAAATCCTATACCCCTGGTAGGAACCGTTTTGTGCCGTTGAAATCAAACTCAAAACACATATTTGAAAAGCGTAATTTTATTTTTTAAGTAGCAACTCTGTTCTACGACCAGGCGTGCTGAGGCAAAGGCACACAATTCCACAATAAATACGCACAAAGTATAGTTTAAATATTCTTATAGATGATTATACCAATAATTGATTAGAACTTGATCCTGAGGCTGAACACCCATTATCTTTTTAATTTTAGCCACGTCCTGATTGGAGCTCACCTTACGAATGCATACCACTTTGCTGCAAAAAAAAATAACATACAGTGAATTTGACTTGGATGCGAACTTCTGTAGTAAACGCACTTTTTCCACTCCTCGACCAATACGCGTAAATGTTTATCCAACGCATGATCGTTGAATAGCTCCTCGTCTATGGCCTTGATGATCTTCTGCAATAGACTGGGCACTGGGGGGAATCGAATCACACATTAAGCATCTTCATCACCTTTCGGCCACAGAGCCATACAGTACTTACATTTACTAGGTAATTCACCCTCCCATGCGCATACTGCAACCGTGTCCTTATTCTGATCATCAATTAGATCTACGCGCATAATACTACTCGAAGAGTGCGGTGCAATTGCTTCCTGCTTTAGATTTATTATTCGAAACTCGTTTGCCGATGTGTACGTTTCGGCATGAGCCCGAGCCAGTTTGTGCAGTGCCTCGGGCAAAAACTTTTTCAAATTTGCCACTAAACAGTAGCCCTTCACCGGTGTACCGCGTATCACAATCTGTATGCCCGTCAGTGCACAGTAACAGACGGAGAGGAAGTTGGATTTTAAAATGCTTCGAAACACGCGCAAGGAATATTTGGCTCTCGTTAGTTCGTCAACTTGATTGAAAGTCCTGTCGCCACTTGCAAGACCGAGTCGACGCATCTGATAGCCTTCCTTATCAGATTGTACAATAGCGAAACCCTCTTCCGTATCCTTCCCAAGCCAAGCGGGCGTCGAAGGATATCCTAGCGTTATGCTTTCCGTCAGATATCGTGCACCAGCCCAAAGGATAAAGGAGAAGTGGGCATGCACATATGCATAAATTGATTCTTTTCCGGTTAGTTCAATCAGAGACCTATTCGCGATTACGTTTGTGGCGTTACTGGTTGATCCGCTTCCATAACATTTATTCATTCTCTGAGCCCTATCGAGTCCCTGTCGTCGAAGATCGTCCTCGTGAACTAATCGAGCGTATTCCTGCAACTCCCTTGAAATCTTAATCATGCAGTCGGCCAGAAAAGGCTGCGTGTTAAGCAAGTACATTTTGTCTTTCATCAAAATCACGATCGAGAAGCGCTTCTGAAAGCCCCGTGCTTCCGAATCGATCAGATGGAATGCGTGACTTAGCACATGGCCATGCTTGGCATCACCAAAAAACACGAATCCTCCTTCGGATGCCACACTGCTCACTTCCGAGCTAAGACTACGAAATGCGGCCGTCTTAACTAATGGCACCGTATCGCCAATGACCGGTACTTGGCTGCTGATAAAATTAGCATTGCTTTCTGGGTCGCGGCTGACGAGCCCGATATTATTGCCAATCGAATTACATGCTGCACATCCCTTTCGATCTATATCAAAGTTTATATCCAGCTGCTGTATGTTTGTTTCGCGCAATGTTTGAGTACAGAAGATGGTACCCGGGCCTGAAAGGAAGGAAGAATGGGTTGCATTAATTTGTTCGGGCCAAAGCTACTCGTCCGTTTCTCACCGTGAATTTCACAAAAGTGACACAGCGCGATTATTGCATTCATCTGAATGCTGCATAATACGAAGGACGTAACGCACAAATAAGGAATAACTTAACACATTTTCACAATTTACGAACTGCGTATCTGCTGAAAGGTTGAACAGCAGCAAAAATAATGTCTAAATCCCAAGCGAAATAGAGTATCGTTTAAATTGGAAAACGTAATATTTGTACACTTATTTCTACGCAATTGCGCTAGTGGTTGTTCAACCACTTTGGTTAAAAACAAGCGTAGTGTAGTGTAGTGAGTCTGGAAAACAAATTTCCCTTAATTGAACTTCTTTCTGAAACCATAGTAGCTATGCAACCGCCTCAGATAAATGAAAACATTCTGTATGCATCTTGACGTCAATTGGTGACAGAATGTCAAAACGTATGTCAAAAGACGCAAATCACAAAAAAGTGTTGCAGGACTGATTTTCCTCATGCATTCCAAAATACAGCATTGATTAGGTTCGATAAATGGTTTGACTTCAACCCATCGCAGCATGAACGCACTGAAAGCACCATCGCTGCACTCGCTCCTCGATTCTGATCATGGGTCAAACGATAGTTTACTTGCGGAATCGCTGCAGCTCGACATTGAAGAGGTATTGTGTCCTGGAATGCAGTCGGGATGATTAATAGGCTAACACCCCGAACACTATATTGACGCCCACTAATTACTTTTTCAGCTGGATGACGACGAGTATGCCATCCCCGCTGTTGACACTCTGCCTACGTTGGAAAGTGTGCTGAGTGAAATCGACAGTGATCTGGACAGTGTTTCGGCCATTGGTGTCCGCCATTCTAACGGCACTGGAACCGGAACGCAAACATCGATCGCCGACGACGATTTTATCCGTGGTGGAACCACACCAACACCGTCTCTAGAAGAACAGCTGAAACTGGAGTCTATTCTCCGGCATGTCGTTCTGCACGGTGTAACGGCACAGCTGACCTCGGCTGTCGAACGGGTAGACGCTGGTTTGGCAACGTCGTGTGCCGTTTCGATGATGATTGCCGTAGGTACCTCGCATGGTCACATTCTAGCGTTCGACTGTACACAAACTCTGAAATGGTGCTGCCAAGAAGGGATCGCACAGGGAGCCGTTTCTGCGATGGCATTCAATGAAGACAGTACACGTTTGCTAACAGGATTTGCCCGCGGAGTCATCCTCATGATCGATACTCAAACGGGAGATGTAATAAGGACCCTGAGTGAAGTTATCACGCCAAATACGGGCGTGCTACATCTCAAGTGGACCAATAGGCCTGCGTTAGCATTGTGCTCTGACTCTGGTGGATCCGTCTGGAGTCTGAATTTTACACGACGGCTTGGTATTCGAGGTTGTGATTCCCGCTGTCTGTTCAGTGGAGCTCGGGGAGAGGTGTGTACAGTCGAGCCCTTACTCATCGGCGATGAAGATCATCCTCTGAAAACGTACACAATCGTCGCACTAGCAACATTGAGCAAGTTTTTCGTCGTTCTGATACGGCCACGGTTAAAAGTGATTAAATTTCACCCAATGACAGGCTATCCCGATTGCTTGCCACTACTTGCCTGGCAGATGGTCCTTATTCAAGCGGCTGATTCGACACGAAGCATCGACCCGGTACTAGCGGCGGCACGTGGAAGCGAACTTTTCTTCCATCAAATCATCTACAACAGTGGACGCATATCGTTACTCTTCCTGCGACACATTCAACTGTCGTACAATCTTTTGGCGATTCACTGGTTGGGACCCAAATCGATCGCCTGTCTAGACACGAAGGAAATTCTGCATCTTTCGGATGTGCGCACCAACAGAGAATTGGAAGTGATTGATCTTTCAAACGTCGGGCTCATGTACAACTCGGCACAGTTTAAAGGACTGGCAACTGGTGGCAATGTGTCACCAGCACTGGCACTGGCGGGTGCGGCTGCCTGTTATAATACGGTTGTCTCACAAGGCAACCAGTTATATTTGCTGGGAGGTAAAAGCTTGCATGGGATAAGTGCACGAGCCTGGAGCGATCGTATATCATATCTCACCTCAATGCAACGATGGGATGAAGCGATCGAGCTAGCAATTGAAGGATACAGGGCGGCTTCCGGTCGACACAGGAGGCTGGTATCATCAAAAGAAAGAATTTTGCGGATGTATGAGGAATACGTGAATGTCACCAAAAAAACACCCGAATTGTGTCTTGAAGCAATAGTGGCGTGTTTGATTGAAATTCAAGAAAAGTAAGTGTATAAAACGCTGCTGAAAGTTATTCATAAATATAAAATTAATGCATGGTTTGTATTTCAGGCATCTTCTTTGGGAAGAGCTATACGATCGTCTTCCTTGTACGGATCGTTACCTTCAAATCATAGCGAAGCACATAGAATGTGATCATCTGAACACAATTGCACCGGGTGTAGCACAAGTGATGTGTGACTACTTTTGGAAGAAAGGTGAAACGGCTCGTTTAGAAAACCTGATCCTCAAACTAAACTGGCAATGTCTGGATCTACACCAAGTGCTGACGATATGTCGCAAAGAAAGGCTGTACCGTGCACAGATGTATTTAAACACGAATGCCCTGGGTGATTACACCATTTCTTTAACCGACCTAATACCAGCGATAGAACTTGCAACAGACGATCTTCATCTAGGCAACTGTGTGCTGGTATACATTTCTAGCTGCCTAGCAGGACGCGGTTATCCAACGGGTGAGATTCCTCAGGATACAATTCCCTCTGTCAAGCATGAAGTGTTACGCTGCCTGACCGTGATACATTCGAAGAATGCACCAGAAAATGAGCTGTCTTATCCATACCTACGAAAACTACTCCAATTTGACACCCGTGAAACGTTGAACGTAATTTCTCTCGCATTCCAGGAGAAGGAATTTAATGGCGAACTTGGCCTATCGCAGCGCCAACGCATAATCAATATTCTGCTCCAAATTTTAACACCCGATCAAGCTACGTGGTCACAGGTTGGAGCTTTGCTTAACTTTATCGCTCAGCAGATCGCTTCTCGAGATTTGCCAGAAAATGAGCTTCTGTTGGAGAAAGTTATAGCTTACCTGACGGCGCCAACGGATATACCACTGTCTAGGAGAGAACATTTCGAACGTGAACAAACATGGCTCGAACTGCTGTCCTCGAACTGTCTCGATCACATGTCGACGGAAAAGTTGTTAGATATTGCAAGACAGAACCGGTGCTATCAAGTAGCCGAACATATGCTAGAGCGGCTTGAAAAATATGAAGAGATTTTCGATTGTTATTTTCTAGATGAATTTCGGCGTATGCAACTATTTTCCTACATCTCACAGCACGCAACAGACACGCGACGTCAAATCTACCCGTTGTTGGTCAAGAATCTTTGCGTAATAGTGGACATAAATTGCGAACAGGCGGCTCGCGTAATTGTGGATCATTTCATGCGCTACTTGAGTCATTTTCTGCAGTTGCTCGAGCAGGCAAATGTTCCTGAGCGATTGTTTCGATTTCTTGGATCGCTGCTGAAGCAATCGGTACAGCTGGAAACGACAGATCTGGAGCGATACTTGGAGCTACTCTGCCAATACCGATCGGAGGAAGTGATAGAATTTTTGAAATCCAACGACTCGTACCGTTTAGATAATGCCGTCCGAACGATCAAGCGCTTTGAGCTTAGCGCTCCGTTAATCTACCTCTATGAGAAGCAGGGCGACTACCAATCGGCGTACGCTGTGGCCATCGAAACTTTAAAGGCCACCCCGGAAAGTTCGGCGGAAATGTGCGCTCTGCAAGTTAGTGCACTATGCACACGAGCCTCTTCTGTCCTGACGGAAAGCGATCGGGAGCAGCTTTGGTTCTCGTTACTACGCATCATACTGGCACGTAACGAACTTACATCTATCACCAAAAACATACTACATTCGGCGAGCGAATTCGTTGATTTGTCTAAGCTGGTTCAGCTGGTGTTAACCTCTAGCAGTAACACGGGTAACTTTGGTGACATCAAACAACTTCTGATTGGTATGCTGTCCAACTCGGCCTACGAAACGCTACTCCTGCAGACTACTTCACGCATTCTGGGCAAAGATTTACATGCCATTTTTGCTCGCGAACGACGGATAGCGATGCGTGGACTGGCAGTGAAGTCCATCAAATGTATTGTTTGTCGTTCGCGCCTTTACAATGCTGAGCAACAACCAATTGTCGTTATGGGTGACTGCGGCCACGCCATGCACCAGCAGTGTGCTGCAAACTTTTGCACTTTACCACTCGATTCACCTACAGAGATTCGTGTAGGAGCAATGAATAGCGATAATGCTGGAGGCGAGACAGCAGGTTCCACGTCTTCAAGGAAACGACTAAAATGTCCTCGTTGTGATGCAGTAGTAGAAGAGGAAAACTCTATTAAAACACCGGAGTGCTATGTGGAGAGTATTCCTTTCGATGATTCGTGTACTGGTAAAGGTCCCAGTGCGTTGAAACTGAGTGCTCCTCCTAGAGTGGGCTAAATTGGCTGGTTTGTAGAGAACATTTACAACGGAAGTTATTTATCGGGTACAGGATAGAGAATGGGACACATGATTGAATCACCTACACGTTTTAGCATACGTATATTTGCTGTGACCGAAAGCGTATGATTTCTAGTGTAATTCAACCCAAACCATTCGTATTGTTAGTTAAAGTGTTTAGTCAATATAAAGTAAAAAATGAACTACTATTTATCTTGCATTTGTGCACGAGTGTTAACAGTGTACAATACTGTTTAGTGAATGTACATTCGACAACATGATAAACCAAATAAACTATGCGAAGTGATTGAAAAAAATGACAACGTAAGAAAATAAAACATACCCACGAAATACATATATGCGCTTTTCATCATAAAAGAAATTACCAACCAGCTTTCGTGTGTTTTGTATATCCACTGTAAAACTGTAATGCGATATTCTGCAGTACAGAATACATGGATGTCCACTGGGAGCTGAAATGTTGTGTTTTTTGCCTTATTCCTAGCGTCCACCACATGACGGGACAAACATGGCTTGGACTATCGTCTTAAAAATACACCTTAAATCGCCTAAAAGTTAACGGCAGTCATATACTGGATAAGTAGACTTATTCCTAGCGTTGATCTGCACTTCCTCATTGTTATGTTTGCAAAATTATTTTATTGAACTTGGTGTTTGGAACCACATAACCAAACGATTGCTCAATTATCCAACACTTATCCAACACTAGAGTGTTATATAGTATACAGCGTTGAAATTCTACGAATTTTTAAATTATTTCAACTACGCTGTTTTTCAGGACAACCCTGTGCTCACGTTGACATGAATGAAAGTGACACACAGTGATTGCACAAAAGATAACAATAACAATAAACGAATAGTACAATAATTTCAGCAACATTCTATGGCTGCCATGCGAAGTACGCGACCCAGCTGTGTTTTCTGTAAAATCGCCTCCGGCAACGATCCAGCAACGAATATTGTGTTCCGAAATGAGCGCATTTGTATTTTTAAGGACATTCGACCCGCATCGGATTTCCATTATCTAGCCATACCGAACCATCATGTTGAAAATGTGAATTCCCTCACCGAGGCTGATAAGCCCTTACGTATGTGATCCGTAATGTGTGCAATCATAGATAGATAAACGAATTACATATTTCTTCCTTTTTCATACGGGTTCGCTAGTTGAGGAACTTAAACGAGAGCTAGTTAACTATCTGGAAAGTAACGACGTTGACCCATGTCAGGCTTCCTTTGGGTTTCATATTCCACCATTTACGAGCGTGCAACATTTACACCTCCATGCGATTGCACCAATTAGTAAGATGGGTTTCATTTCTAGGATGATTTTTCGACCCAATACCATATGGTTTAAAACGGTAAGGAACAAACAGATGTAAATTTGGTATGGATTGTAAGTAATCTGAAACATCGTTGCAGGATGAAGCCGTTATGAATGCTATTTCTTACGACCGTGCAAACCAGTGATATTGTTTGCTTCATATATAATACGTATATCTTATATTACTATTATTACGAATAAATATATTTTATTGGCTTCGATTATCTTTAACTGATTTTACTGTTACTTGCACTCGTGTCCTGAATGATATAAGTGTTAATTCTATAAATATTGGTTTGCGATTAAACTTTGATAATATTGCACATATTCACTGCATTGTTCATCTGAAAGCAAAAACACATACTCGTTATTGGTGTTCTATGTATTGCACATTTCAAATTACATGCATATACTCACATCTACGTTTATTCACATATACTTACGTTTTAAGAAGTCAGGACATCCACGAAGTCGTACATTTTTCATCTGGAAAAAGTTGTAAACCGAATGAAACGTCAAAGGGTCCTCAGTTTTAAATGCGGCCTCGAGATATTTTCTGGCCGGCAAAGAATCCGCTCCTGGCATCTGCTTTGCCAGCCGTAGCGCATCGATGATCTGTCCCCGATCCAGCAGTACCTCCAAGATGATTTCATTTGCATTCAATCTTGCCAACATATCGAGCGCCATTTGCAATATGACCGGATACTCCACATTCGATAGGGACAACAGAAAGCATGCTAATGCTTTCGATTCATTAAGGGTTGAATATTTCAACAAAAACTGCAACGTATCAAACTGTTTGTAGTTCACCAAATCGATCAACATGGCTTTGCTAAGTTCATGATTAGCATTGATACCATTGCGAGCTAGCGAGTGTAAATAAAGCAGCAGCAGCTTTCCCATCTGTGGTGCATCGGTAATTGTAGAAAACACGATCGAGTACATATCGGCCTGATCGATTAGCACCCTTGGTGGAGTGGCAACTTTAGCTGGCGATTTGGTAAGAGACATCATTGCCATTTGGCTCTGCAGTTCACTGTCCAGCACGCTTTTATAGAGTGCATTAAGTTTATTGAATATGCTCTCTATCACGGGTAACATTGTCCCACTGTAAGCGATACCCATCATATCCTTCAATACAGTAAGGATCACAGTTTTCCCATCGCTGCGTTGTAACAAAAATTCTACCAACCGTAGTCGGTCTGTGATGAGAGTGCAGAGCGCATTCAATTTTAGCTGAACAAACCACAAACATCCCAGCTTCGAGTCAATTACAATGTTTGGTTGAAACAGCACCCAATCTTTCGTATCTGCAATCAAGAATATCCACAGGTTAAAACGAACCAAAATAGTGAGCTACCAAAACCTAGCAATAACCTACACAATTCGCAGTTCATCGTTTTCCCATCCAGCGATATGCTAGGCACTTCCAGCTGAAACGGTCGAATGGGTTTTGCCGGTATAATGGGTGAATGTATGACAGCTCCCGTGCCATGCTCCATTTCACTGCTACCGAGTGCAATGTCGAACAGCATTGAGCTGGCCGTCGCCTGATGGTGCACAATCACTACGTCGTCGACAACGTTCATAGCGAAACGTCCACTCTGGCCCAGTTTAAGAATGTGTGACTTTTTTGGTGCTAAACCAGGACCGTTCAGCAAATAGATTACTACCTCGAACGGCCGATTCGGAGGCTGGCGGAGAATCAATATTGCGTTGGTCCCATAAAGCTGAGCAAGCGTCACATCCTTTCCCATGCAGCCCTGATCGATGCCCACTGGAACAAACAAAAATGATAAAATGAGAAGTTCATTTGATTGGTTTCCCACTATTCATGGCAATCTCACATTCCAGCCTGGGTAATTTTGTGATCATAGCTGGTTTCAGAATGATCGGCGTTAGAATTGTCCCCAAGTTTGATGAGAGCAACGCAAACTTTGAAACAGGACAATAGCTGAACCAGTTCATGGTAATGTTTAGCGACTTGATTGATTTGAGGGTACGCTTCTCAAAGTTGACCATTAATACCTCCACACCAACGTTCGTGAACAGGGCGACTTGTCTTTCCTGAACCCAAATGAACCCATTGATGATGCTTTTCCCTTTGTAAATTAATATCTCTTGCAGGTTCGGCCGATGGTTCGGCAAAAAGTTGATAAATTCCACCGATGTCTCGCTACGTTGCACGGCCAGCACCTGATTGTCGACGGAGAACTTTATCGATCGGATTTGCGCATCGGGAACGTCAGTCGAGTGTAAGTCCATGCAGAACACAAAATTCTCGCCATCCCTTGCATCTTTAACAACAATTCCCGTGGCTCCACCGGAACGGACCGCAATAACCTTACCGAAGCAAAACATGCTATAGCAAACACAACTTTACCTCTAGCTAGTATATGCATTTACCTGTTGTTTGGCATCGTCAAAGAATACGTTTGTCAGTAGCCCTGTCCCGTCGAAGCGAATCGGATCCGGGGATAATTCCAAATAATAGTGCTGAAACTCTGTGCCCATCTTAATACCACGAATCATCAAAGCTTATCTGAACCATAACTAAGTTCATTTGTTGACATTGCACAATTACAACCATTTTGACATCGGCGACGCCGTCAAGCTGAAGTTTGGAATGTGTCATTTGGAAAACAACGAGGTCGGAATCGTCGTTGTTTTGCTGGGGAAAGTGTTCTAAACAAATATTTGCCGGATATTCATAATTACTCACTGTCGTAATGGACGTCCTCTCGAGACCAGCAGAAGAATTCGTCAATGATGGAACCGTGGAAGAACTGTGGGCTGTAAAGGCGGTCGATCATGCAGAAGTTCATTTCAATCTTCTGTGTAGTGTGGATCCTCGCTTACTTCGCCTAACGCCATACGACGATGAAATATACGAGCAGTTCCGGCGCATGTTTCCGGACATGGATGTGCGAGTGGTGAACGAGACCCAGCTAAAGAATTCTGATGCGAAAACCAAATGGAGAGCTTATGTGGAAAAGTTTAATCGGCTGGAAGATTTCAGTTACGGTACACTGCTGCGTGCGGACGCAGAGGAAGAATTCCGACCAGAGAACGCAATCCTGGTGGTGAGAATTCAGTTTTGGGCGATCGAGGTAGCGAGGAATCGGGAAGGACTTAACGATAGTGTTAGGATGAAGTTCCGTGGTAAAAATATTAACCAACATATTCAATAAACCGGTCCATGTGTTTTTTTTTATAAACAAGATTCAAGCGCTTTTTCGGATAACTTCAATTACGTGCACAGCCTTTTCCGTTTCAAGTATGTAGTTTTCTATTAACTCTGTATTCACATGCCGCGTGTTCGTGTGTATCGTACCACGAACAAAGTTTGCTCGAACTGAAGGTTTCGCTGGACTGAAAAAAGATACACTCTGGATCCCTTTTTATGCTTGTAGCTCTTGGGCCTGTTTCTTTTCGATCTTCAATTTTCGTTGTAGCAATCTCTTCTCGCGTTCGTATTCTTTCAGCCGGAGAATGTAGCTAAAAAGGAAAAAAAGGTTTTTGATCGAATCATATCACACACAACCATCGTACTTACTCATCGTATTCGCAGTTAAGATATTCATGCTTTTCGTGGGCGCATTTGTACGCCCATGGCCAAACATTAGTCCGACATGCACGGTATTCTATCAACTTGTGTGCACAATAATCTCGGGCTTCCAAGGGTAGCTTTGCAGCTTCCATTTCTGCTTCGGTGGCAATCATTACTGAAATTGACAATTTTATTAATTAGTGGAGCACCTTTTTAACGGAATGGAATGGTCTCCTATCGACACCATTTCTACATATGTGCAAGCAACAGCTGTACTGATATTTTTTGTTTGGACGCGCACGCAAGATCGCTTGCTATAACATCAATCTGACATCGATGTTATGTAATTAGATTGTGTTTCGGAAAAATATTCCGGTACACATGCACGGTACTGAAGCATTTGATATCACCGTCTTTCCATCGTCTTTAAATGACAATCCAATGGATAGATTCTGAAAAACCGAGCAAAAGCCTTACCCCGTTCCTTACGGCCATTGGGAAAACCGAGGTTCGGATCGAAACTCGGTTCCGTTAGCGGCAGTGGTGTACCCTTTGGGTTGGTCAGATACAGCGACACGTAGTTGCCCATCGTAACACAGGAGCTCCGTGAACGCCGCTAGGAATTCTGTAAAATATACCAGAATGAATTCACTTTCAATAAATTGGGGTTTGTTTTGTAGTTGTACGAGATTTTCACGTACTGGAGTTTTTATGATTGCTTTGGATTTTCGCTTATTTGACAAGCAAAGTTTGACACACGATTCTATTTTGACACAGAACAGTGGTTCTCCTGTTAAAAATTCTTCCGCTTTTGGTTTTCTATATCCTGCAACCAATTCAAACCAATGGTGTGCAATTATTTTATGTTGTTGTATTTATTGTAGTTATAAATTCAAATTTTTATTGCAACTTTAAGCCTTATCATGTAATCAAATTCATTGTCCGATTCAAAACGTCCACCTTGCACTGAACAGAAACGCTTGTGCTTGTGTGTGTATGTGTGTGTGACACTGTGTAGAAAAAAATGTTTTGATTTGATATTCAATGTACGCGCGAAAGAGATCCACTCTCTCTGTTTCGATTTTTCAACTCGACAAAGCGAGATACACAGCATCAAGCGACAGAGATGGAGAAAGCAATGAAAACGCCGTTCCGTTTTAATGGCTGCCGCGAGAAGGTGTAGTATGAAAACGGTGAAATTTTACTGAAATAATGCCAGAAAGAGGGGCTAAGTTCGGAAAACTGGAAGAAAAACTGTCCAACTAATCGTAACGCACAGTGTACGAGTGTTTTTGCAACTGCGCTAGCTGCGAAAAGCAGGTAAAAATCTTTTCGGAAAAGTACCTAAGTTTTGATGTGTGTCTGTTCAGTTGCCTGAAGAAATTCCTCCTGCAGTGCGTGTGCTGATTGTTCAAGACGATGACGACCCGATTCGGAATAAAGTTCACGTTAAGTAATGCTAGTGATGCTTTATAGAAGACTAGCAGGAAACATACTCAAGCCGTGGTGCTAAAAGTAATTCATCCGACCGTCGCTGTATCATGAATCAAAGGTCTAGAAGTGGCTGTGTTTTTGTGTGTAAATGAGTCACGCGTGTGTGTGCTTCCTGGTGAGAGTATGTGTGTATGTAGCGCAAGAAGTACGCCGCCACTTCTGGTTAAAACTGCCTGCGCCGGTGGTTCCTTGTACGGTTTTTAGATGTAACGTTACATTGTGGTTTGCACTGGTTGTCACTGATCAATTGATTATGTTTGGGACAAGTGAACGTGTTTCGGGCCTTAGCTTGGGTGTGGGCAGGACAACGTCACTGTTACCAGAACTTTGAGATCGTTCGCCTCACCGCACAAGGGTGTGTGATAAAGCCACGGCAATATGCTGATTCCGCAACATCCAGGGATGTGTCTATCTGTATCTGTTATTCAATGTCCGACCAAGGTGAAAAAAACTCTTTCTGTTTCCATCTAGAAAATATGATGATAAAATGATAAAAAGTGGGGAAACATTCATATGAAGAAAACGAGATGAGTGAATAATGGTTTAATGTTAACTGGTGATTAATTTTCAATCGTTGGCATATCCACAATCCTGATGGAGATTTTTATGCATTGTGTTACGGACCTCAAGGGTTGTTTCCTCGTCCTTTTGACGTTAGTCAACATGTCTGATACAGTCCCTTATTCTATATTATGATAATGTGATATAGATTCAGAAGTGTACAAAACCTTTCATTCACCAGAAAAGATGAAAAAGTAAGGCAAAGTCCAAATGTTGTATTTAGCTATGATTAAGCTACAAAATAACATCTAAATGTATCAAACATTGACCGTATTCACATCCTTTTCTGATTGCGCCTGCCACTTTTGTCTGCTCTGACACACTCCCATATAAGTGGATTTACATATTTATTTATGTGTAACGCTTGTTTCTTTCCCGGAAGGGTATGTATAAGTTATATATTGAAAAGAGTGCTGAAATATTTTAATAGCTAGTTGAGAGATTGCTAGAGTAACTCTAGCAATTCTTTTGGCAACAAATCCGCTGATTAACGTGAAACACTGCACATTATAGGCTACTACAATCCGTGAAATATCAATTGACGGCATTGAGATGAGCGATGCTCGAAATCTAGAACAAGCAGATTTCCTCTCCGGAGGAATACGGAGCAGTTCGAATACGTTTGGTTCCGTTTGAGTTTGGTATTCCTGCTGACTAAGGCGATGCTTCCAGAAGATGCTTGTGTGTGTACCCCCCTTGTGTGGAAGATGTGGACAGCCTATTGGAGCCTTCATGGTACTCTCAAACGCAGACTCGATTCTCGATAGATCGCGAGAAAGTATGATATTCTCTCCGGAAATAATGTGCGTCTTGTGTTTCGATGAACGCCTGATGCACGCATCTCGCTCTGCTGCATGCTCAAGCTCTCGTCATAATGTTTGAGCAGCATAGATAGTGGCCATTGTAGGCTCTCTGTGCTCTCCTCACTGTTGATTGTGTTATACCACACATCACTGTTGTGCAGTGGGCTCCAAAATCTCATCCTCTACTCAGCTTCCTGGTTACCAACAACAGCTTTGCATCCAATTGGTTTGACCAGGGAAGCAATGGATCAGCCCTTGTCTACGTCAAACCATACCGGACACACCGGTGTGCGATGTTAAGTACGAAGCAATGTATTATGCATGGCAGATAGAAATGCAATTCAAAACGAATAATGACATGAAACTAAATAACGCTTCGTGCACCCTGCGGCGGCTTCCCTTTATTCAATTGCACTGCCAAATGCGCTTACCACTGGAACTACGTGCACGGTGTGATGAATTTGGAACACCATGAGTACAGGCTGCCAATGCTACACGCTCTTCCGCAAAGTTTGGGATGAAAGGAGGGTAACGACGGTTAGCTACGCATGATAGAGGAACAAAATTCACCAAACCGAGGATATCAGAAGACTTAACTGGAGAAGGTGGATGTGAACTGTGAGCATAACACGTACATACCTCACACATACTATCCGCGCACACATGTGACAATGGGAAAAGGGAGCAAAGGTTGTCCGGGTTGCTGTTAGTTATGTGTTTTGTATTATTAATCATGTACTCGTTCGGAGCTTTTATTTCAACAAGTACATACAATTACTAGTACTCCCTTCCAATATCGATTGCGCACGTTGGAATATTGCCGTGTAGATAAGCAGTAACAGCAAAGCAAGTTGCATGAAGAAATGCAACATAATTTAATTCAAAAGTGTTAGATTAAGATATCAGATATTAAAATATTATTCAATTACTATCTTGCTTTGTATGGAAACAGAATGTTTACTCTAGCATAGTGTTTATATTTTGTTGTGTAATATTGCATATTACATGTTACAAGAGGAAACGTTACTGTGCGTTCCACGTCCTGTCGTACTTTGGTGCCTTTCTACGCAATTTTATAGGGCTGGTTCAGCATTGTTTCCTTTTAATTACTTCATATGGACCTTCAAGTTGCGATACTGTTTTGCCCAAAAGGTTGCGCTAAACATATATCCCCAAACGTCTAAATATTCGTCCTGGCCTTCTTTACACGTCGAACTCCAGACTGCTATTGGAATGCGCATGAATGAAATATATTTCGAATGTAGCTCCGTGTGAATTCGATGCCATTTTCATACATTTCGCGTTGCGTATGTATGGTTTGCTGTGTATCATGTAGATGGGATGATCCGATGCTTCTCCTTCCCATCTGCACGTCATGCTGTAGGACTACGCTGAATACCATGTGGGATGAAGTATTTTTCTCACTCTCAAATGTCTGGTTCCCTTTCGTACTAACTGTCGTATGAAATACTGTTCGTTTGCCTGTCTTATTTTCATAACCATTCGCCGGCTCTTTCTGTTTCTGTTCTGGGACATTTGTTTGTGCGGATGTGTAAGTAAGTGTATACTGTCCCGGGGGACCTAATGAGGAATTATAAAGTATTGCAGTATGTTTTGCTCGATGGTTAGAACGTCAAAATGCCATTTCCTTTAATATTAAAATTAACTTTTTCACACGTTTTTTGACATTCAAATATTCCTTTAATATAGGGTTGAAGCAACACTTATGTTAGCGCAGATTCGGATAAAATTTATATGATTTCTTAATTATAGATTGATGATTGATTGTTTCAATTTATACATTATCCTGCATTTCGTCCACAGCAAACATATGCGCTACGGGTTTAACAAGCGAAGATGGATGTCCTCTGAGTGACGGTTAGCGCATTTAACTTCCAATCGAAGTATCTACTTCCTCGGTCGCAAGGATCATCATGAATCTGAACGAGAATCACCACCCTCAGCAGGTTAAGTCGGCGGATGGGATGGGACCATCTAGTGGAACATCTGCATCAGGCTCAGCAGCAGCGGCAGCTGCAGCCGCCGCCGCAGCAACCGCTGCCTATCACCATCAGCAATACTCACAACCCCCCCCTCCGCATCATTTAGCGTCCGGTTATGCTGCTGCCATGATGGACCATCATCATCATCATCATCATCATCAGATGAAGGATCCTTACTATCACCATCATCATCATAGTAGGCATTACACAGATCCGTACGCTGCGATGCACCATGAGCATGGAGGAAGTGCGTATCATGCATCAGCCCACGGTCCACCACCGCCTCCACCGTCGGCTTTAGGATCGATACATTCACAGCATTCCTATCCGCACCACCATCATCATCCGCATCAAAATCCTTATGGACATTCGTATCATCACCAGCCACCAGCGACCTACCCCGGATCGCAAGCATCGGCCGGTATGCACCATCATGGTCATCCTATCCAATCCCCAACAATGGGGCAATATGGCAACAGCCAAGCGCAACAATATCCGGTTTACGGACCAATTGCCGGAACAGGCGCTCAGCTTGCACCGAGTGGACACTATGCGGGACCTTCCACGACTTCACATCACCATAACGCTCCTTTGGGTGCTGGAGATATTGCGTATCGGGACGATAAAGACCATAGTGGTTTGGGACTGAATGCTTCTGGAAATGAAAGTTCTGCAATGACTGGTATAGGGACTACAATACCACCTAGTAGCTCGCTAGCAAATTCTGCATCATCGGTTATTCCTCCTGCTGGTTGTTCTGCTAATGCTGGTGGAGGAAATACCGGGAAACGAAAGATTGAAATTCTTGATAACATATTGATAAAGAAATCCAAAAACACACCACCTGATGGTGGATTGGCTATTACCAACATTCATAGTAACAGTAGTCATACCAATGCATATGGTCAACCTTCTGAACCCGCTCTCAGCGGTGGTACGCACCCATCTGGAGCAGACAGTTCAAAGTCCTCCTTTCAGATGTCAAATATACTGGACGACAAAAACGTCAAACAACCATTGACTACTGCCGCACCCTTTTCAGCATCGGACGGAGCAAACGTTGTTACGCATCGTCATATGCATACTGAACGTGACAAGAAAGACCATGAATCGAGTCACTACCATCGTGGTAACGCTGGAGGTAATTCGAGTAGAAAGTCATCGAAAGCTACGAAGAGTGCCGACGCTTTTAAAAATGATCGTGCTAGTTCGTCAACAAACGCCCCGTCATGTCCTATTACATCTGAAGTAGCATCGGAACAGCAACAACAAACAATAGCGACCTCGACCCAGCATATGGACTTCGATATATCTGAAAAGTTAAAAGAGATGGGAGAAATCAGTGTAAAACCGGTATCTAAAACAGATGCTAATGCCAAATCTCGTACCAGTGAGCTAGAGTGCAATGAAGAGATTTCACTGGAAATTACCAAAAAGGATGCAGCAATGCGTAAGGTTACAAATCTGCGTAAGAACATCAAGGAAGTCATGGATGATAATCAGCTGGATGCATCTACCTTGGCGGCTCAGCGACAAGAGCTGGAACGATTGGCACGTGTCCAGGAACAGCAACGAATTATCCGCGAAGTCCAGCGGCAGCTAGCTCTGGAGCGACAAACGAATAAAACCGAACAGAAGGTGATGCAGTTTTTGCAGGGTCATGCTTCGATTCTGAAATCCCAGCAGCCAAGCACATCCAGTATTACAGCGAGTGCATCAGGAAGTGGGCTTGCCACCACGACTCCAATACGTGTAGGGTACGTTAAGAATCCGTTTGAAACTCGCGGTCGCCCTCCGAAGAATCGTCAATTAATGATTTCTACTGCTACCACTTCGTTACTCACGACGACAACTTCGTCTTCATCTTCAACGACTGCGCCGTCTAATTTGACACCCTCTGTCAGCATTGCACCAGTGAAGGCATCTTCATTGTCTTCGTCGGTAGTGGGGACAAGCGTCTCGTCAGCGTTACCAGCGTCTGCATCATCTCCTACAGTGATTCCGGTGCGCACATTGGAAGAAATGGTGGATACTGAGGAAGAGCTGGAACCTGAAGACGACCCTGAGGACGAGGATGAAGATAGCGAAGGCGAGGTGATTGCACTGCCGGAGAAGAAGGAAATAGTGACAATCGACAGCTCATCTGACGATGATTGTATCGTGCTATCGGATGACGATGAAGAACCAGAAGATGAATCGGATGATGATCCGCAGAATAGTGGTCTCCATGTAAATGACACTTACAATGTACCAGATGAGCAGGGTCGTGTCGTCATCAACGTAGGACATACCGATGGAGAAGAGGATATATTCCTTGCACCGCAAATTGCACGCATTATCAAGCCACATCAGATTGGTGGTGTACGGTTTCTGTTCGATAATATCATCGAATCGATCGAACGGTATGATTCGTCGACTGGCTTTGGATGCATTTTGGCTCATTCTATGGGGCTTGGTAAAACGCTACAGTTAGTTTGTTTCTGTGATATATTTTTAAGGCACACCAGTTCGAAAACAGTCCTGATTATCATGCCTATCAACACACTACAGAATTGGCTGAATGAGTTTAACACCTGGCTCCCAGAGGATGCTGAAAATAGTCCGCTGCGAAATCACGGCGATGTGCGAGCTCGCAATTTCCGAATACACATCCTAAACGATAGTCACAAGACGCTCAAATCACGCTCAAAAGTCGTGCTGGAGTGGGCCAAAAATGGTGGCGTGCTTCTGATTGGTTACGAGATGTATCGGCTTCTAAGCCAGAAGAAGATGACTAAGAAAAAGAAAAAGAAAAAGGGAGCCATATTAGAGGAGGAGAAAGAGTCGACTGAAGAACAACGTAACATGTTCGACGATATACACGAGGCGCTTGTGAAACCGGGACCGGATCTTGTTGTGTGCGATGAAGGTCATCGGATAAAGAATTCCCACGCGAGCATCTCGGTGGCGTTGAAGCAGATTAAATCAAAACGACGTGTGGTGCTGACAGGTTATCCGCTCCAGAATAATCTGCTTGAGTATTGGTGCATGGTGGATTTTGTCCGACCAAACTATCTCGGCACGAAGACGGAGTTTAGTAATATGTTCGAACGTCCAATCCAAAATGGACAGTGCATTGATTCGACTCCACAAGACATCAAACTGATGCGATACCGGGCCCACGTACTTCACTCCTTGTTGCTCGGTTTTGTTCAACGACGATCACACTCAGTACTGCAAACTTCGCTACCACAGAAAGAAGAGTATGTTCTGTTGATACGTATGACCGAGTTTCAACGTAAGCTCTATAGTGTATTTATGAACGAGGTCGTACGGACTAAGGCTGTTCCGAATCCTCTTAAGGCTTTTGCAGTCTGTTGTAAGATCTGGAATCATCCAGATGTGCTGTACAATTTCCTCAAGCAAAGTGAGCGAGATTTAGACCTAGAACTAGAAGAATCAGAACCACCGCCGGTTCCAGGAGTCGGGAAGCCGGGAGAAATTCCATCAACAGGAGTCACACCTGCAACATCAGGTACCGTCACTCCAATGGAGATTGATAATGGTGGAGTTGTTGGTAGCGCGTGTACTGACGCCAAAGCGAACACGATGGAGGTATCACCTACACTTTCCACTGCAACAACTTCTACTATTAAAGTAGGTCGTAAAAACGCTGCGGTGGCAAAGCCTGCTAAACCACTAGCATTAAAGAAGGATGGTACTCCACGGAAACCGCGCACTTCTAAAAAGGCATCATTGAACAACCAATCACAAGTTGTGGGAAAGGATGGAAAAATCGTTCCAGCAGCTACTATCAGTCCCAGCAATATGAATAAGGAGCCAAATCCAATATCAGTGGACATGACAGCGGTACCATCTGTAACACTTCCAAAGATGGAAGGTGCTGCGGCCAATTTCGGCAACGATGAAAGATTGGTTAAGCAAGAAGCAGATGGACATAGGTACCCGGAGCAAGCAAATGGATCACAATTCCCGGCTGCTTCGGGTGTTAGTGCTTATCCTTATCAGGTTTATCCTGGAGCGGCTTCCGTGCAATCATCCCATGCTTATGGACATTATAATCAGGACATGAATAACATGATAAGATCGGATCAAGCAAATGCCTATGGCAACACGTACGATATTACAGGTGCTAGTGGGCAGTATAGTGGCAATAACAATTCATCTGTGCCAGGAACGATGGATACATATGGTAATAGTTATGGAAGTAATTACTATCGCAGTGATTACACAACTTCGTACAATCAATCTTCCGGATATGGCAGTAGCTCAACTGGCACGACAGGAACTACAGAATATGGACAGAACCAGTATTCTTACGGGGAAAACACCGTTGAAGGAATACCAAATCACCAATATCCTAACAATGGTAATGGGTCGGGGACACACAACTCGCAAACAAACAATTATTGGAGTGATAGTGGTAACACGAACACCTACTACGATCAACAACAACAACAACAACAGCCACCCGTAACTAACGATACTAATGGTGGAACAGGATCTTCCTATTCAGGATATAGTACGGCGTATGGATCATCTAACGGTACACAAACACAAGCTACCGATAAACAGAACGATAATTCTGATCTGTACACTTATCCGAATGCAGAACAGCAATCTGCGTCTTCAACAGTTAATGTTCCATCCCAACCAACAATATCATATGAAGGTTACACCTCCTCTGAAGCATTGCCTGAGAATGGATTACCGGAATGGAATGGGGAGCAGTCGAGCAATGGTCATGAAATTCCAGTTGGAGTAAACACTGAACTTAACAACACACAAAGCGACATAACAAATTCAAAGGCTGATAATAAAGATGTTATTCCTGGGCCGTCATCCTCTACAGACACAATAATAACTGCAACAGAAACTACATTAGCCACGGTTAAGTGTAATTCAGAATCAGCCATTGTAACACAGGAAGAAGCTAATGCTCAGTACGCAAATCAACCATCATTGGAAGACCTTAAAGATCCTGTGAAGCCAGATCTATCCGGCGAAAAACCATCGGAAACGATTGATATAGATACGAAAGAGATTGGTAAGTTGAACGTGGAACATGACATTAAACTGGAGATCAAGAAAGAAATAGACACGGAACCTGATATCGAACAAAATGACGAGGGAAACAATCATATAAAACAAGAAGAAGGTGGTATGATCATAAAGAGCGAAATTAAAATGGAAGAAAACGATGACAAAGTAACAAGTGATCTGTGTAGAGAAGTGTTGGATAAACCTACGAACGATTTGAAAGAAGAAAAATCCATCGAATCTGTAGGGGACGTAAAGTCGATCAAGAATGAGGAAGTGACGAAAAATATCGCTATTAAACAAGAGAGTGAAAAAACATCTGCTGATATAACTACTACTTCATTGGACGATAAAACAAGTGAGGTGGAAATCAAAAAAAGCCCATCCGAAGCTGAGCCAGAAAAGAAGGAAGACGATAAAGAGCAAACTACAGAAGAAGAAAAGACAGAAATAGAGGAAGATATATTGATAATTTCAAAAACTGCCGATGGCAAGGAAACCCCAAAAGATGATTCACTAAACTCGGAGGAGAACGAAATGATTACGAAGGAGGAAAACAATGAATCTTCTACAATCGAAAAAGATCTGCCAACTACTACATCATCCACTCCTAACACAACGACTGTGAGTTCTTCTACGACGAATGCTACGGGGGGTACCAAGGAAGGAAAAGGAAAAGACGCGAAGGACGAAATACCGTACGAGTGGGCATTCGAGCTGATGAAAGGATACATTCCGGATTTGTTGGAAAATTCGCCCAAAATGGATATTTTCTTTTGCATATTAGAGGAAAGCATCCGGCTAGGTGATCGTTTACTGGTGTTCAGTCAAAGTCTACTAACGTTAAATTTGATCGAACGCTTTCTGCAACGTAACAAGATTCCTGGTACTGAGAGCCATTGGTCAAAAAATAGCAGCTACTTTCGTAAGTATACTGCATATACTGTGAGGATTTAGACTAACAAATCTTGCAACTTTATGAAATTTCGCAGGGCTCGATGGCTCGACGGTGGCTCAGGAACGAGAGAAATTGATCAACGAGTTCAACTCTAATCCGAATGTACACTTGTTCCTTGTATCAACACGCGCTGGTTCGCTGGGTATAAATCTGGTTGGCGCCAATCGAGTGGTAGTGTTTGATGCCAGTTGGAATCCCTGTCACGACACACAGGCCGTGTGTCGTGTATATCGCTACGGTCAGAAAAAACCATGTTTCGTTTATCGGCTAGTGATGGATAACTGTCTCGAGAAGAAGATTTACGATCGGCAAATCAACAAGCAGGGCATGTCTGACCGTATCGTGGATGAATGTAATCCAGACGCACATCTATCTATGAAAGAGATTACCAGTCTCTGTTACGACGATGGTGAGGACGGTGAGATGAAGGATTTTAGTGAGGAAAAGGATAAATTCATCGACATCGTCATGCAACATCTGTTGGAGACACATTCGAAAAAGCTGACGAAAGCACCATTTGCGCATGAAAGCTTGTTAATAGATCGAAAAGAAAAGAAACTGTCGTCAGCAGAAAAGCGGCAGGCACAGCGTGGATACGAACTGGAAAAACAGGCCGCAACCAAACCGCAATATTCGTATACGTCCATGGGTACTACTTATCGAGCGATACGTACATCTGATGGATCTATCATCCATCGTCCTGTTGCTTCGGTAAGTTGCCGAACACATCAGTTATCTTCTTTAGTTTTATATTCATCTTCACGTTATCTACCCACTGTAACGTAATATTTGGTAATTATATTAATGGTAATATTCCTAATTAACAAGGTACGTCCAATGCAGGCTGGAGAGACCAACAAAACGAATGTAGCAGGAACACGTCCAACCCGTTGGATACCGGCTGAAGTGTGGCAACGTCAAGGCATGACTGCTCAAGAAATGACACTTCCAATTGGTGCGTGTAATAGAATAGAAAAGTATAGCAAAGCAATATAAAATATTATATTTAATGTTTCTTTTAGATGTTGTGATTCCTACCAGCTCCGCGGATAAATCGAATATTGTACTAAAGGCAGGCCAAAAGGTGATGGTGCTTAAGTCGCCGAAAGGTATCTACATGCAACTGGAAAGTGGTAAAATTATTGCTATCCGAACAGCATTCAAAGTAGGCCAAGGCAAGGATGCTCCCGCAGCAAAAGGAGGTATCATTACTACCACGCCGACTTCAGCGGCCATTCGTAAGACATCGAATCTATCGTTCGGCGCGGCGAAAGCTTCTACTACTCTTTTAGTATCGAAAAATGGTGCCGGTACAAGTAGTAGCAATCTGGGCGATTTTTCCGAAGGAAACTCCTTAAGCATAGCGTCCAATTCGGATGATGATGAAAAATCTGATTCCAGCATTCTTCCGCTCACTATTAACGACGACGGCGACAGTGAAAAGGAAACTATGAGTGTCGATGACTATCCAGATAAACCCGTTTCCAGAAAAGACACTGATGTGGAACACATAGTAGGCGACAGGACCACGGACACGATGATGAGTAGCACAAGCAGCACAAGTAATAGCAGTGGGATGACAGTAACCACGACAACCTCATCTACTGCGTCCTCTTTTACGAATACATCTCCCGTGAAAAGTGGCAACACATCACTCGTCGGTAGTAATTCACTGAATAAATTCCCAATGATACAGTCGGCTTACTCTCTGGCTCCTCAAGCACAGAGTCATGCTTCTCATCGATCTAGCTCGGGTGGACTAACATTACATGGTTCCTCATCACCACCGGTGCAGCCAACGGCTACCGTCACCATTGATGACGATTCTCCTCCGATGAGAGAAAAGCTGACGTATAAACCAAATCTGATCGAACGCAAAACAAAAGCATCACCTTCTTCGTTGAAGAATTATCGTCATAAAGCAAGCAAGTTTCATGAAATCAATGCATCAAATACGACGGTGGCGCCAACACCGATAACCAGCGCGGCTGTGGTCTCGGCTAGCAATGTTGCCCCTACAATAGTGGTTAGTAATTCGAACGTCTCAAACATGAATCATGGTGTAGTGGGTGCTAAGGCGAATGAGAATACCAACAAAAATCTAACTAGCGATGCTGCACCTGGGATGTACAACGTGGACGTTAGTAGAAATACAAGTAATAGCATTTATCATCCTGCTACGACGATGAACGAAGAAAATGTGTCAGCTGCTCATAACAGTAGTAATGTAACGGAGAGTACTGATGTTTTTGGTTATGGAATCGGATCTGTTGGATATTCGGCGACAACTCACGCTACTCATTCCGGTAATAAGTTACCTATTACAAGTACCACTGCATCTTCAGCGTTAGAAACGGAGAAACCTGGTTCCGATCAGTATTTTTCAAGTCACCAGACAGTTTCTAGCGGCTCTACAACAGGCTACGGAGTACAAACGACACCAACGACAGGAACCTTGATTGACAAAAATCAACATCAACAGTCGACTGCTGCTGGGCACTCTAGTGTGACTTACTCTTCGACTTACAACACTGCTACGGGAAACAGTAGTACTAGTAAAGAACACCATCCTTGGATACCTTACGGGTCATCTACCGGAGGTACAGGTAGTGGATCTTCGAGCAATACGGTCACGACTCATTATGGCCAGCTATCACAGCAACAACAACAACAACAGTTGCATTCGCATGGCAATTTTTCACAACAGACACAACACCATTACCAATCGATGAGTGGCCAGATGCAACACCGATTACCTCATCAACCCACCCATCTTCAACATCTAGGATTGCATCAAAATCAGGCAGGTGGTGTTCATCCTCTACCACCGCCGCCGCAATATGAGTCTAGTTTAAATTTTCTCGAAAAAACTACTTCTGCACTAATTAACAATCAAAATCAGAGCGAATTTCAAGCCTCACTAAGTAACATCACCCGTTCTCCCACACCTACCGATGGGTACATCGACTATAACCCGAAACAACCGGCAGTATCTACGAAGAAGGGAGGTGGTGGTAGTAAAAACAAAACACCGAAGGCACCCAAAAACGATTACAATGCTGCCAAGAAGGCACTTAGTAAGCGGAACAATCCATCGCCCTATACACACATCTCATCATCATCCGCGTCGTCTTCGCCGTCCGCATCGCCGGCAGTAATGAACAACACTCAAAATATACCGAATGCATCAACCGCTGCCTCTAGTATATACCACAGCTATCATACGGGAACAGGAACTGGGCCATCTCCCGCAATGGTATCAGTTCCGCCTGCTGCTACGACAGGTGTTAATCCACCATCTGCTCTGTATTGTGATCAGTACGGTCAACCGATCAGTCAACATTCACAGCAATTGTCAGGAGGATACGGGTCAAACATCGCAATGGGTACACCACATACCACTAGCAGTACGAATAACGGTCATGTGCTAGCATCGCAATCGTCAACTGTGAGTGGCTATGGAAATGTGCTTCCTCCCACGTCGACATTTGCTGGTAAGTTTGGAATCGAATTGATAGTATTTAAAATAAGCGTTCTGCTTATTGCAAGCGTGTAAGTAGAAGTATATGATATTTTATTCTTTTCTTTTCCTCAATTGTCTTATTTTATGGGGTGTTGTGTATTTCATACTATACATTTGTGTTCTATCATGAATTAAATGTGAATAATTTCAATGATCCATGCAGATTATCAGTGGCTTTGGACGCAACGAGAATAGACTTGTCTTATGATATTAATTTCTACAACATATTATAGATATTAAACATTTGAAGATTGTTTAAACTTATACTATTGGAATCGTAATTTTAGAGGCTCTAAGATAAAACTATTAAATAATTGTAATGTATTATTTAATAGGATGGCTATTTGATGTTAAATTTCGCCAAGTTGTTCTTTACTCAATTGGTATCCAATATTTTTGATTGATGTAAAATGCTGCTTTCTTATTTACAACTTACTGGTGTTTTACGTGTCCCTTGTTTGAAAGGTGTTTGTAGCTGATATTTAACTATAAACGTTGTGTATAGTAGTTGCAGCTTAGGATCAAAACCATGTTAGTAGGGTCTATAATTGTGCATGCAACTAACATTATTAAATGGTAAGCTTTCTTTAAATTATTCATTCGGTGGGTTCGGTGATTTCCTGTATCACCAGAAAATCACATGCTTTTGATTAACATGTCATCAGCATACGCCACGATTAATGTTAATGTATGTAAATCAAGAACCGAGATGCGTAGAAATGATAAAACATAACATACTAAATATGATGAGTTAAAAACATTGTAGTAGTCTTAACGCACTAATCTTCAACATCATAATCATGTTGTGAATTGGAAATTGTGTGGCTTAAAATTTACATTACATTTTTTATGAGTGTCATGGAACGTGAATTACATTCATGTTTGCTCACAATATAACATATTTGTTCATAATCGCACTTAATGTGGGTTGTTTGTTTCGTTTTTGTACATGTGTCCGTGTTGTCTTTTCTTCTTCGTTTGTCTCTGCTGTATGGTCCATGAATAGGCCCTTCATACACAACAACCAGTAATAGCACAACGTCAACGACTACAGTTCGTTCAAACTATTATCAATCAACGGGCGTCACGGAAAGTAGCAGCATTCCTGCAGGGGTTAGTTCTACACCACATCCACCAACAATGCTCTCAGCGGACACGTCAGCAACGGGTTACTCACAACACTCTACTACGGGAGTACAGTCGCATCATCGTCCCGCTTCACCGTCACACACCGTTATACCACATTACTCACAACCTCATGCCGCGACTGGTTCAACGTCTTCCAGAAGCAATGCAAGAGGAACATCGGCTATGTCACAGCAGCAACAGCATAATATGCAACAATCTCAACAACAACAGCAGCACCACATCCAATCACAGCAGCACACGACCCATTATCAGCATGTATCACCGCAGCAAACGACTCCGGTACCCGTAGTCCATCCTGACTATTCGACGCATACGCAGCCAGCAATTCCTTATGGCTCGATGGGAGCCACACCTTTACAACCTAATACAGAAGTGGGTAATACTTCCTCAAACGCTTCACCTGCCAGTGTGTACCACCAACAACACCAGCAGCATCAGCATCTTCAAAGCCCTGCAGTTGTTTCCACACCGGGATGCTTTACACATTACTCCTCGACCTCATCGTCCACTGCAGGATATGGTGTCCCTGCGGTTGCTGTTGCAAGTCAAAATGCTACAACCACTACCAATACGGTTGCTTCTGTCGCATCATCAACAGGTGGGTCTACCGGGTCTACCACCACCAACGTATCCGCTTTCCATCGTCCAGAGAGTGGGTTAATGATGGGCACTGTAGCATCACCTGCTGTAGTTCCACCAGTATCTACCTACGACACACCGCCAACGTATATTCCTGATGCGAACGCACCAGCCACTGCCTATCATCAGTATCATCACGCACCTTACCAGTCGTCCCAGTACCATCCTCATCAGTCACAGGGTTACTATCCCCCACCTCCTCCGCCACCTTCATCTGCCTACTCATACTATCCATCATCGGCAGGACCGTACGGACCGGGTCAACCTCCATTAACCGGTCCTGGAATGGTACCAACGGACTCGCAGTATCACACATATCCACCACCCCCACCGGTGTCTGTGGCAGCACCTGCTACAACAAGCAACTACAACTATCCACCGTACCCCACCCAACCAGGTGTTGGTCAATGGCAATAAGATCGGGATAATCGGACGTTGTCAGCTCACAGATTTTGTTTTCAACGCATTCTAATTCACACATTGTACAAAGAGAAACAAAGCAAGTGTGTATAAGCATTATTTATCCGTACGTGTCTAGTTAGTGTGCATATGTACATAGGATATTACTGTATTCGTATCCTCGCACTTGTCGCATGCAAAACTTCAACCGTTCAGCAAATAGTTGATGGTCGTGTTTTACAGTACGCCGGCAGGTATTTCAAAACCTGCTGTTACTAGCAATTGCAATCTACTACAAGTACTACATGTTAATCCCTATTGATAGTGATATGGCTACTATTTCTATTACTACACACGTATAATAACGAATTGCGGTACCACTCGTATCTACTTAAATGCATAGCTTGAACGGCACATGTTCCTATAGCGATCATCTGCAAATCGCATATTGCGGTAACACGAGAACACGATGAAACCGACGAAGAATACGAAGTAACCATTGAATCATACACCAGTTTTGCTTGTAAATCTCAATATTTAGGAGATAAAAAGTTTAAGCTGACATTAAAATCTAGAGATCAATGTCCAACACAACGTTGATGCTGCTTAGCCCTGCTTCAGTAGCTTAGGCAACGGGTGCGATTTCAGTATTATTTCTTTGCGAAACACTAGATACATTAGTGTTGTTGTCGGCTGCATGCGAAGACTTTTTGCGGTACTCTGTCCTAGTAATCGATACTCTGTTTCTGGCTGTAAAGATGGTCTCGGGATTGGCATCGGTATACAGACACATTAGCTGTAGTCGTAAGCTTGTACACTAGCGTGATCAAATTAAAACAGGAAAGACACACGCTAACTAAAGAGAATATGTTAGGCACATATCAGCTAGATTCAATCTGACTGAGAGTTTGAAAATTAAGGGTTCTTACTGTGCAATTGAAAATTGTCCATCGAGTATTATTAATGGGCGTTACGTTTAAGTTTTATTTGGTTCAAAATGGAGACGTTTCAGATGTCACCTGCTGTCACCTACAAAACTCACAGTTCTCGTATAGTCCCTCGTCATAATGTCATGAAAGTTTAAAGATTCGAAATCTGCTAGACAGCGTTTCTAGAACGTATGAAGTGTAATGAGTCGTAGCGTTGTAGAGTAAATCAAATGTTTAAACCTGGAACTAATAAACATAAACATCATTCGTTCACTATAATTCTGTAAACTATCGATCATAGAGAGATGGTTTTGTGGTAATCTTCCATGTAATAAATAACGGACGGATCAGGTTACTTTCAACACGCACGGTTCAGCCAAAATTTTAGACTAAGCAGGTACATTTAAAAAAAAACAAACCACAATGAACTGCAGTTGCTAGAACAAGCGTTACGCGGAATACACGCCGCTGAGTTTGAACATCAATCACATGTTGATGCAAAACATATTTTAATTCAAATCATGCTGATCCTAAACATGATAAGCAGTAGGAACATACTCCACACTGAGTATACTAATTTAAAAAGTGATATGGGTAAGCATAAAACAATGGAAAAAGAAAGCAAAAATTATTGGCTTGCTACAGTTAGAACACTATAGTGTATAATGGATTAAAATAGACTACAATTTTCAGGAAATACAATACAATAGAAATGGTTAGAAAACTAACTTATTGAAATGTCATGTTTTTTTAATGTTAGGTTTATAAATAATTTCAAGTATCTGTAAGGGAAACACTACTATTCGTAAAAATGCGGAGTGTCAAATCGTACAGAGGGAAAAAGTGATCTAATATTAAACGTCTGATTGAAAACGGAACGCTATAATATTTGCCCCCCGCCAAGCTTTCCAGCAACTGTGCAAAATGGAAGAACTTTATCTTATGATGATGTTTGGATTGCATTAGATCATTGACCGTGAGTTTAGCTAAATTGAACCGAAGTAAGTGGTTACCCGTGTGGAAGGCTTTGACGTAGGAGAACAAGAGCAAAACATAATGAACCGCTTAGTGCTTTGGAACGCTAGCATCCGAAGAAATTATTCAATTGTAAGATACAATGTCGAATTACACATTTTGTAGCAGTAAGTCGTTCTATTCTTACTTACCATCCAGAAGAAAGTTGTGACGTAAGATGTAGGAAGACAGTTTAATGGTAAATGGCAACTACATCGTTTCATCGTCTAGTGATCGACCCGTCGATAGTCAAATACAACGCGAAGGCCAACAGAAAAAACTGGACATAACCCTCTCTTAGCCTGATGCTTGATTTTGANAAGACAAACTGCTGAACGAAATGGATGATAATGACATGGAATCTGTTCTTGGAAATCATAATCTTCCTATTCAAAATGCTGTTCTCGCTCATCCCAGGTAAGTGAATGCAATTTTTTAAGAACGCGTAACTTCAACATATCACTGGTACAATTATTTATGCCATCGACTATGAAAATATTCATTCTATGTTTGGCATTTGTAAAATATATGTGTACTCTGGATTGTGTTGCATCGTTGGTGATACATAGGCGGCACTCGAAATCAAACAAGCGGATAAAGCGAAGGTAACGGGACCGAAAATGTGATCATGTATCCTGTGTTTAAGTTTGTTTTTATTTTCTAACAATTCATCGTACATTTCTGTTTTCAGATTTTTTTCGTGTATTCTTATACATTTTGTTTGCTAGGTTTTATTATGTTTGCTTTAAACACACCATCTAAACACATCAACTAAACAATTGAATGTAATTTCAGATATAAATGTTATTCTTGCGAACCACCAGATTGTGCAGATACAGCGATTCACGCACATTACTGCCAAAATGCTATCCAATGCTGGAAATCACGAACTCGTGATCCTGAAGGAAATGAAAATGTGCAACGCGGTTGTACTACAGAACATGAACAGTTGCCGTTGTATTGCAGTCAAAATCAAAAAACAACAACTGGCGATAATGGTGGACCAAAAAAACGTCATGTTTCCAGTACTGGAATGTATAATATTGAATGCTGCACTGGTGATTATTGCAATAATGGATCATTCCCAGAATTGCCGCCGATGAAAGGTATTGCTAAATGTGACATTCACAAAGGACCCAGAGTAATATTTCTACGATCTTTCACAGTTTCAAACACAGTCCCAGTAGCTGATCCATTTATATTGAAGATGGCAGCCGCTATTCTTGTGCCATTTGGAATAGTCGTAGTTATTGCTGCTTCTCTCATTTATTGCATGCGACGAGCCCATAAAAAACGAATGAACGCTTGCCGCACCAAATATGATCCTGAAACTTATTACACTAATGACGATGTACTACGAGCTACTAGTGCCGGCGATAGTACTTTACGGGTAAGTTTAATAACTATTTTTAATTATGCTGTCTACTGAAATTGCACTTAAACTTACAGGAATATTTGCAACACTCTGTAACTTCTGGATCTGGCAGTGGGCTCCCTTTGCTTATTCAACGTACACTTGCTAAGCAGGTTTCTCTTTGTGAATGTATTGGTCGTGGTCGGTATGGAGAAGTATGGCGAGGCATTTGGCATGGCGAAAGTGTTGCAGTGAAAATTTTCTTCAGCCGTGATGAAGATTCATGGAAACGTGAAACGGAAATTTATGGGTATGTTGAATTTGAAGGTAAAAATCATTGTTTTTTTGTATAACATCTTGAATGTTTTAGTACGGTTCTGTTGCGACATGAAAACATTTTGGGATACGTTGGTTCGGACATGACTTCGAGAAATTCTTGCACTCAATTGTGGCTAATTACACACTATTATCCTCAAGGATCTTTGTTTGATTATTTGAACCGTACTGCAATTACGACACACCAAATGATCACTATTTGTCTTTCCATTGCCAACGGCTTGGTGCATCTTCATACAGAGATATTTGGAACCGAGGTTAGCGAACTGTTCTCATCGAGCTGAAGGTTTAAAATGCCTAATTACCGTGAAATATTATTTTAGGGCAAGCCGGCTATTGCACATCGTGATCTAAAAACGAAAAACATTTTAATTAGAGCAAATGGTACATGTGTCATTGCGGATTTCGGGTTAGCTGTAATGCACAGCCAAACAACAAATAAAATAGATATTGGAAACACAGCTCGCGTAGGAACAAAGCGCTATATGGCCCCGGAAGTACTCGACGAAAGGTATGATTGTGGCACAAACATTTTCATTAATCAGCAATTCACAGACAATTAAACAAATGAACTTGTTGAAATACATTTTCAGTATTAGCATGGATTGCTTCGACGCGTTAAGAAAAGCTGACATCTATGCAGTGGGACTAATTTTTTGGGAAGTTTGCCGTCGTACCATCTCGTGTGGTATTGTGGAAGAGTATAAAGTCCCATATTTTGATTACGTTTCATCTGATCCCAGCTTTGAGGAAATGCGTAAAGTGGTATGTGTAGATAACTACCGCCCGTCCGTGCAGAACCGATGGACTTCTGATCCGGTGAGTGAGCCTAACCAAATGTATTATAGTATTGTGTAATCCAATCCACGTCTAATGTTTATTGTTTTTTTTTGTAAATGCAGTTTCTCGCTAGTATGTCTAAATTGATGCGTGAATGCTGGCACATGAACCCAAACGTTCGATTGCCAGCCTTAAGGATTAAGAAAACTCTGCTGAAACTGGCCAGCTCTGATGAAACAATAAAAATTACTCCAGATGGTGAAGTAATAGTATGATGAAGCATGAATGAAAATTTGATCAATGTATAATAATAATTGGTCGAATTCGATAATTTTATTTTTTTAATTCGCTTGTACTCATTGCAATAACAATTAGCTTTCCGTTAAAAATAATCATGAATTCTGGTTTAAGACTTACAGTGCATTAGTCAATCAGCCAATCATTATTAAGAGATATCTAGTATATCTTACTCACTCATCAAAATGTTTTAACCATATAAGAAGTTATAAATCAACACCACTGAAAGCAATGTAAACAGATCGATTATTTAAGGTACGCTGAAGGGTACGTTATGATGAATGTGCCTAGTTAAAATTACATTAAATTACATTAAAAAACTAGTTAATGTAAAGAAATAATCGGTCGTGACATTAACCTATTAAAACTGTCTGTGTGCTAAAATGAACCAAACCTTGGTTACATGCGATCGTGCCATCGAGGTTTGATTATTAGCTTAGATTAGACTAGCTGCATTTTCACGATCGTTCACACAGTTAAAGTAAAATTTAAAGAATAATTATGCCAAGTGAAACGTTGTAAATAGTTTTGTTTTACTTACAGACCACATGTTTTTTTATACTGGAAAAATACATTAAACCCCCATTTTCTACTACAATACGATCAATTGTAAAGGTGTGGCTTAAGAATGAATTTATTGCAATTAAATATAATAATGATATATTTTTGGATGGAAATTCAGTTCAATTGTATATTTTGAAAGAAATTAAAGTTAATGGTACAACGCGAATGCTAAACAAAATGCAATAAAACAATTCAGCTCCAATGGGAATCAAGTATAATTTCTTAAATTCGTTAACATTCAATTATAAAACAAATTGCTCAAATGTAAACAAATATAATAACGACTTTCTTTCATTTATAATTCCTATGTTGACATAATCAGTAGACTTGACAATACGAAAAATAAACCGTCATAGTTAAATATAAATAAATAAAAAATAATCAGTAGACCTGATAATCATGTAAGCAAAACGCGATAGCTTATACAAAACGCATATATGTTTCAATTTATCTAACACATTAAATTAAATGCATTACGACACGCGTAGTATCATCATTCAGAAAACGTCCATTATTTCGACTCTATCAGCACCACAATAATGCACAGCACTAACTAACGATTAACAGGAATATTTCCGTTAATATAAGAAGCAAGCGCTGTTTGTAATGAGCATGCGCTAAAATTTGTGAGCTGTCGTTGGTTCCATTTTTATCGTGCTTCAGTTGATAAAGAAAATTTTGTCGTATTGGTCTGTGTTTATTGAACATTTCATTATGCAGGTTTGATATGCGAATTGTGTGCAAAATATATAATTTGAAGTACATTTCCGTTTTTGGATTTGTGATAAAAATGAAAGAATTGCAGAATTTTCCTGGGCAAGAGTTTAACAAAAGAGCAATTATCTGCATATCGTGGTTAAAGTTCTTCTATAGTGATCAATGTTCTTAAGCGTTATATTTTCGTAGTGTTTCATTGGAAGTGCAGGAGGATGTTATGACGGGGGCTTTTTATACATAATTTCTCCCCTAGATATAGAGACTTTCAAATATTCAAATCCCATTCGGACCGTCCCCCCGTAGCACGGTCTGACTAGCCTGCTACGTGGTAAAATTAGTCTAATACGGCCTGTTCCGTTCTAACATAATAAAAAAAAAAAAATATATAGAGACTTTCAGCACATAGTATAAACAAGAATCATATGGTATGCAATTTAGGAGAAAAGCTGAAGCTGAAACATCAGGATATAGTGGCAGTAAATGCTATAGTAGCAGGGGAAAATGATAAAAATGAAGTATGTAAAATTATATCTAGACCGTGCCGTCCGTGTAGCACAGATTAGGAGTTCAAGACTGATAATAGCCGTCGAATCAACTAAAAATAACAGCGCTATTTCTGTCGGTTATGTTTATTTTTCCTTTAAAAATAAAAATAGACGTTCTTTTTAATCGTGGTGAAATTCGGCCAAACTAATTGCTGTGTTTACATACCGGAATGTATTTGCTGTGACAGATTGCACTTATTGATAGAGTAAAAAAGCATGGCTCAGTCGTAGATTTAACATTAAATAATTCAGGGTTAGATATGGGAAACTACAAACACAAAAATGAAATTTATGAAGACTATTTATGCTCATCAGAATGTCTTATAGTTGAAGAAATATTGTTTCGACTCGTAGTTCCTTGGTGTAATCCTAGAATTTCAATGACGAAAAAAATATAATCTATAAAGACATGTACCAACAAAGAATATTAACAGTAACATAGACATTTTGCTAATAATAATAACCATCTTAGAACAAAAAGGTGTGGAGGAGAATATCAAAGTGCGAATAATGTGAATATCATGTAAAAATATATCCAGAGCAAGCTTTGAACGAATAGCAAAAAATTTACAACGAAATTTTACGCGGTAAACAGTATAAATTCCTTATTTTATCAAATTACGACTAGAAAACAATGTTTAACACACACTGTATTATGTATGGTTTGATTCTTTGATTCAATTCTCGATAAATATTTTTCTTTGCGTCATTCTACGTTGGAGCATGCTGATGCCCAAATATGTTCTGTGTAATTGTGTTAGTGTAATGAATGAATAGGGCGAACACATGCCTATGTTGAACGCATGCGTAAACGCTGCAGTGAATTAGTATTGGCGAAATCCATTCTGAACTTCTTTGATCAGGGTAATAATTGTAATAGCTGTTATGATTCTTTAAAAACAAACCTTATACTTACCTATAAGAAATGATTTTGCAACTACAAAGTGATATAAAGTGTTTTGATCAATCATATTATTGTGGAACATATACAAGCTTTTAATGCATAACATGTGATTGTAGTAGTTTGTGACCTAATGCGGAAAGAACTTTGGTGTTAATATATTGAAGCAAGAAAAACAAGTTACTTATGTGATGAAAAAGTTACAAAATGTCATCATTTCCCAGAATCATTATCAACCAACTTTCCCTTTCCCTTACATGAATATAGATACATTTCAAGGTTAAGGTCATTATCATGTGACGGGGTAAAGCTTTAAATCAAAGGAACACATTTGTTTATTTGATCGTATCTTGAGGATTATTGAAAAAACTTGCATATTAAATACAGAACAATATATTATCCGACGTACCTTATTGTAAGAGAATGGTTCTACCATTAGTGATACATCAACTTTTTACTTCTTTAGCACGTTCGAAGCCGTGTTATACTCACGTAAGTTAGTGTGGGGTCACCGACAATGGGTATTCGTAGTGCGTATGTATTCGGGTGGTCCGGTCAGACAGTAACATCACCCCAGTTTTAAAAATTCAGAAAGTTAATGTTGGACCACCGGTAATGTGTAGATATGTACCCGTTTTCGGGTGGTACGGCCAAACAGAAACAACATCCCACATCACCACAATCTCCATCCCCATTATTTATAATATGAAATGACTGGCATCAACCCAATCAAATGAGCGAAAATGTTATAATTTTATGTTATTTTGCTACTGTATTTAGTGACTGAGGTTAGAGTTGATGTTTAAAACAAATTATTTGGCGTGTCGCGAGTATTAAACAGAAGCAAAATGGCTGGTTTCACATCGAAAGCTGCATTACGTTCCAAATGGAGTGACTTAGTTGAAAGTGGTGCCACAAACATTGAAGCAACAACAGAAGTCTCTCAGGGACTGAAACATGTTGTCGGATGGCTAAAACAGGTGTTGTTATTTCACTTAACATGTGTATATCGGTTAATCTTTGTCCTTAGATAATCCTTGCAGTGCTAAAATTTTAATTGCTTAATATAAGCGTGTAATGTAATGATATATGTGCCCTTAATTATATTCCTTTGAGAATTCATTGATAACAATCTGATGTTGTATAATTGAAAAGTTATATTTGTCTAAACAATAATTATCTTATTGAAAAGTTAGTTTTTTACGTCACTAATATTTATGTTTTAATTGAACGTGGAATTGTTCGTTTATAAATTATAATCTTGTGATAGGCATGCCAACGCACGTTATTAATTGAAAAATACAACTTATATCCGTTTGATGTGTTAGGTGTTGTGTTTTCGTACGGTAGTCAGTGAATTTATGCGTGTAAACGATGGTCAAATTGATTGAATAGAGGAAAAGCGATTAAAAACCTATCTTTATCGTTTCATTTTTCGAAACTGTGCAGGCATCCGTAGAAGTAAGAGAAGCAGGAAAACGTGCCGTCACACAAATACAGAATAATACACCGAATTTGCTACATCTTCACACAACGTCGTCTATTGGTCAGGGGATCGTTCGAGACAGTAGCAGGACGACGGGTGCGATGGATAAATTAACTCTTATACATTACAATGACGTGTATAATATTGATGCAAATAGCAAAACTGAACCAATCGGAGGAGCTGCACGGTTTTGTACGGCAGTCAAATCATTCAATCAACTAAACCCTCTAGTCCTATTTAGTGGTGATGCATTTTCACCAAGCATGCTTAGTACCTTTACAAAAGGAGAGCAAATGATTCCTGTGCTAAATGCTATCGGAACACACTGTGCGGTATTTGGAAACCATGACTTTGGTGAGTGTTATGAAACCTATTATGAAAGAACCATGAGTTTATATTAAAATGTACTTATTTTTTTCTTTTTGTATGAAATCCATTATTTTTCACAGATCACGGATTAGATGTTCTAAGCGAATGGGTTGAAAAGACTAATTTTCCCTGGTTAATGTCTAATGTAGTTGATAATGAAACTGGACGGCCGTTAGGTGGTGGTAAAATTACTCATATTATGAATCATAATGAGTTGAAAATAGGTCTAATTGGTTTAGTAGAAAAAGAGTGGCTTGATACGCTGCCGACGATAGATCCAAATGAAGTAACATATATTGATTTTATTAAAGCTGGGATCCAACTAGCAGATGAACTGCACAATCAGGTAATTGTTAGATTTTATTTGTATGGAGAAACAGCACCACTAATCAAAATGTTTTGTTTCAGGGTTGTGATGTTATTATAGCATTAACGCACATGAGAACACCTAATGATATCGAGTTGGCCAAACACAGCGGACACATTGATCTAATATTAGGTGGCCATGATCATGTGTATGAGATATTGAATGTATGTATGTGCTTTGAGGTGGTTTTATCGTTTTTTTTTTTTTTCATCGCAGTCTTTTCTACAATTTTTGTTTTCAATTCACAGATTGAAGATACATATGTAATCAAATCAGGTACAGATTTTAGACAATTTTCTAAAATTGGCATCAACCCGGAACGGAATCAAAATGGCAAAATTACCATTAATGTGGAGAAAGTTGATGTTGATTCTTCAAAATATTCAGAAGATGCGACATTGCGAGATGAATTAAAAAAATACTCAGAAACAATTGAATCGAAAATGGATGAAATGCTGGGAATGTTTGCTGTAGAGTTGGAAGGAAGATTTTCTGCTATTCGTACATCTGAAACCAACCTAGGCAATTGGATTTGCGATGTAGCGCTAGCCGCCACCGGGGCCGATTGTGTTATTATTAATTCTGGCACATTCCGTTCGGATCAAATACATCCTGCCGGACCGTTTACGATGCGTGACTTGATTAACATAATACCAATGCAAGATCCATTGATCGTATTAGAGGTTTCGGGCAAAATATTGCACGAAGCACTTGAAAATTCCGTGTCAACGTACCCAAAGCTGGAAGGAAGATTTCCCCAGATAGCGGGCATGTCATTCGTATTCGACCCAACAAAAAATCCAGGTGAACGGGTAGAACCGAAATTGGTGCGTCTAGGAGATGAATGGTTAAATTTGGAGCAGAAATATACACTATGTATTAAAAGCTATATACATGGTGGATGTGATGGGTATACCATGTTTAAAGGTTGCCGTGTTCTATTAGATGATGATGCCGCACCAGAGCTGGGATTGGCCATCCAGAATCATTTCAAAGCAATCGATGTTCGTTTAGGTAAAACACATCACACCAAACATCGCCAATCGCTTGTAACTCTGTCGCGACGCCACAGCATGGTACAGATGCTGGAAAACCTTGAGCTAGATGGTCCGACTCCGATTAGACGTAAGTCTTCCGTGACAATACCCAAAATGGAACACATCAGTAATAATCGGAGCAAGGTAATGGGCTAATACAGATAGATGATGGTAGTCATTAAATTATTGTTTGCATTAAATTATTGTACCTATTGTTTGCATCTGTTGTCAGCTTTTACGTCGTGCGTCGCTGGATGATTTGGAACAAAACAGCTGCCAGCTTGCACCAACAATTCAACATAGAATTATTGTTGTCCAGAGTGAAGATGTATGATAAGATTGGTTTGTGTATAATTTTATAATCACCGGTCTCATCGATCGATTATTGTTTTTTATTTCTTCTGCAGCACATCCGAGAAATGATTCTGAGGCGCGAAACTATTGAAAAAAATTTCGTTATTAAAGAGACCGACGAGCTTACCCCGTAAGTGACTAGTATTAGCGGTATATGTCGGGATAATATCAAATTATCCCTTAAACGTAACAGGATATGCCTAGCGAGATGGCGTGCAGTATGTTGATCATTTGTAAAGATATTGTTAATGTTAAACCTTTTAAATAAACAGATTGTGTGACAATCGAGTGATTAAATGAAAAATAGCCTGTAACCTGCTACTGGACGAGCATATTATTTAAAATTAATATAAAGTCAACCAAGACATCGGCTTACTTGACATCAGACTTCACGAAGATCTAATGAAGCCGTTCGTTGAGATAAAGAAGCATACACTATGATCCATTTTTATGGGAAATGTAAAGGCTTGGTGCTCTCGCCATGCCAGCATTTGGAGCAGGTTGGGAAGGAAAATGATGAAGTAATAGTGTTGTTACTACAGCGTACGGTACGATGTTGCAGGCCACGCGAAGGTAGGGCAGTTGCTGTGTAAACCGTTCGGCTAACAGCAATCTTCTCAACGTTTCATCATCAATATTAAACCTTCCCTGTAGTTGCTCTCTACCAAACAATTTGTGGAGCCTATGCCGCCGGAAGCGGTGATATAAAGGTAAGGAGATTTCTTTCTACCCGAATATGTAAAAAGGAAGTGATTGTTTCAGTTGCGAAAATTCGAATGATTTATTTATGAACGCTTCGCCCTTTTATATTCCTTATACAAGCACAAGTATTAGTTAAATCCCAAGGACGAGTTAATACGATTAATCTGTGTTAGCATGCCGCGTTAGTATTTGTTTCGTTTTATTCTCTCGTACATGGGGCTACGCATTATTAGTGCAGCGCGATGTTAAGCTTAATTCAACTCATGAAGTGTAAGGAATTGGTTTTCAGTACAATCGCTTGTGGTGAAATATGTCAATTTAAATAGAATTAATTGCGTACGTAACAACTGTCGTAAAAGTATATGGCTTACTACAGTTTACCGAATTATATAGTAACCAGACGGAGCAAGATTTCCAGTAACGGTTTCTTCTTCTTTGGCTCTTATGTATTTTTTTTATTTATTTTGTTTCTTATGTAGTTGAGTTGATTATGTAGTGATCGTGGCTCATGGTAATCGTTTTTATCAGGCATCGTAGTTAAATGGGTAAATAGATTGTTACTCAAACAATTGCAATCAAACCGAAAGATTGAAAGGTTGACTTTGAAATCAGAAAAGATTGAAGATTAAAATTAAATCAAACAGTTTTATAACAGCATGTAAAGTGATTGAAATCCCATTCTTAAACCTTCCAAATATACAGTGAAAACGTCACTCAAATCGATTCAAACAGTTGAGAAAATTTGGGCAACAAACACAGCGACACAAGCTTTTTGTACATAGAAAGAGACAAATTTAGTCAATAATTCAAGGCGTGCGTTTTGCCTGCACAGTTTTATTTGGAAAATAAGAAAATCAAATTGAGCGTTTGGAAATAAACCAACGAGCTTGAAACGTGAATTATACAGCACAATCAACTGTGCACAAAACTGAATTTTTTAATTATGCTTGAATTAAAATAACACATTCGTGTAAGTAATAAGTATTGACACCTTCAGCGGATTTGCTATCGCAAACTGAAGTAACTATCCGTGATGTAGTCGATGAGTGCGGTAAATAGTTAAAAAGTAAAGTGTTTGCAGAGGAATTCCGTCATGTGCTTGGATATACGCAACGCGCATTACACAAGCACACTGCAGGTTGCCTGCATGTATGCAATGCGCTTCACTCCAGGCCAACCGATATGCGCCAAACTGAACGCAACGCGCCTCACATGTGCAAAGCGAAATGCGCCATACAGTATGCAACTCGCATTACACGAGCAAAGCGATATACGTTAACAGGTATGAAATGCGCATTACCACAATCTGATCAATATGCGCCGAAGTGTGCCCTATACGCATTACCCGTATCAAGCATCATATGTCGGAATGTACGCAATGCGCATTACCGGTGGAATGCGTAATTTCTCCGTAGTGGATGTAATGCATATTTTCGAGATAAGCGTTTAATACCGAAGTAAAGACTGATGAGAGAACGGCGTTGACTGGAAAATGGATGGTATGCAAAAGAAGGTAGGTAGGATGGAGGAAAACTGTATCTGGTGGTCAAGCAACGGGACAAACAAAATGCGTGTGCGTGTTGTTTACCTTTTATTTTATGTGTTTCCGTTAATTTCAAACGGCAATTACAGTGCAACAAAAGCGTGACACATATTTTGAATGAAGGAAATTTTGCGTGGAGCATTCTTTTAGGCTAAAACACTTTAAAACATTCCATCACATTTGTAAACTTATGATTATTATTTATCCAGCGATGCAACAATGGCGTCACGTTGTGCACTGGTTGACAAAATGGCTGTCAAATCAGAGCACACTGGCTGTGGTTTGTGGTCATGCGAAGGTAGAAATTAAATGCGCTGGTGTGTTGTTTCCAATTTGTTTTAAGCGTTACCGGCGATTTAAAACTGCAACTGCAACGCAACAGAAGCGTACAAAATATTTTAAATGGTTTTAGGTCGTGCGACGTCACAATATAATTGCGCAGGCGTGTTGTTTATCTTTTATTTTATGTGTTCCCGTTGATTTCAAACGGCAATTACAGTGCAACAAAAGCGTGACACATATTTTGAATGAAGGAAATTTTGCGTGGAGCATTCTTTTAGGCTAAGACACTTTAAAACATTCCATCACATTTGTAAACTTATGATTATTATTTATCCAGCGATGCAACAATGGCGTCACGTTGTGCACTGGTTGACAAAATGGCTGTCAAATCAGAGTACACTGGATGTGGTTTGTGGTCATGCGAAGGTAGAAATTGAATGCGCTGGTGTGTTGTTTCCAATTTGTTTTAAGCGTTACCGGCGATTTAAAACTGCAACTGCAACGCAACAGAAGCGTACAAAATATTTTAAATGGTTTGGGGTCGTGTGACGTCACAATTTAATTGCGCAGGCGTGTTGTTTATCTTTTATTTTATGTGTTCCCGTT
>CM032178.1:61932-87718 GCA_018908115.1 Anopheles rivulorum
GCCTTCGGTGCTACAGCCGGGGCCTTCGGTGCCACCGCCGGAGCCTTTGGTGCAGCCGCGGCGCTTGGTGCGTTGGCTGCTGTTGTTGCCGGCGCTTTCGGTGCTGGCACAAACGCACTTTTTGCGTTTTGCTTTGTTTTGTTGTTCTGTTTCGAACTTGGTGCTGTTACTGATGCCTTCATCACTCCAGCATATGATGCACCTTGTGCCTTGACCAAGCTACGCTTGCTCTGCATGCATCCCATGCCAACGTGTTCCGGCATCAGGCAGTAGCGGCAGTAAGGGTTTTGGCCACTGTATGTAACAGTGGTGCGCTCTCCTGCCACCGTTATAGTTGGACCGATCTGCAGCGTCGGTGAGCCGAGAATAATTTTGACGAGGCGAATGCCCGTCTTTATCCCCGGCACTTTGCTTTCTTGGCCGTACTCGGTCTCCGTTACCGAAATAACCTCTCCGAAGCTGGCCAGCGCTGCACAAATTTGCTCCTCGGTAACGTACGGTGGAAGCTCGTGCAGACGCATCTCCGTTGCACCGTCCTCCAGAATGATCGGCAACGGGTAAGACGTCCCGTCGATCTGCAGGTGATGCTTGCCCTGATGCTCCTGCACCAGTTTCTGCGCCTGCGCAAGCGTCTCCGTTTCAACGTACACGACGGCCGTTGACGTACACATCTGAATCCGGGTAACAATCTCCCCGGCCTTTAGAGTGTCGACAATAAAGTCGATCACATCCGCTCGAGAAGGCCGTTCTGGGATGCCCTCGTACAACAGTTTGAAAGTTTTGTCCCTTATGGGCCTCACTCCTGTTCTTTCCATTTCAAATCAATGTTGTTGTTGTTGTTTTGAAAAAAGATAAGTACTCTTGCTGTGAAAAAAACACACGACCGATCCGCTTGACAGTCAAGAGCAAACTGAACCTTTAAAACAGAAAAAGAATGTTAAAAGCAAAATATAATATATATTTTTTTTTGCACTGTTAAGCTTACCCGTTTCCACGTTGCGCCCGATCTAATCGGCGGTCCAAGAGCATTAAGATGCTCGGCCATATCCCAGAATTTAGTTTGGTCTCCCTTGAACATGGCCCTAGCGATGTCCGGAACACCCTCCAAAAGTTCTACCATTTTATGGTATTGCACCCTGGATGTACGTATTTCTTTGTTGTCCCTATAAAATTGTATGTACATAAGGGTTCATTGAAACTATACTGTTCCGATCTCGCAAAGCAATTGCTAGATGCATTCCGCTGATGTTGGTTGACTGCTGTTGCTGTTGGAATAGGATTGGATGTACATGGCCATGCGGCCACAACATTCACAGCTAAGTTTTACAACACCAACAGCCGTTTCGCACTAGCAACCAACACAGTTATATATTTAAATATATAAAAACATATATATTGTATAAAAACACATCATTACGTCCTTAAGATCCATTCTGAAGTAAAATACTCACATTTTGGTTGGAACTGCACAAGAAAACGAACTGGAAACACACACGACCGAGTGAGTTTGGCGCCTTTCCGTTGCGAATAGGTGACGGAAAACAGTTTGACAAATACGAGTCTCCGTTTGTGTTAAAGAATACAAATTCTTGACAGTGGGTTTGTGAGTTTGTGTTTCGTTAAGTTTTATATTTCCAACAGACAACACAAACGGCTGTCATAATTCGAAACTTCCGTTTTTGACTACTTGTCTTGTCAATTTGTATGTGATAATCAGGCCTAATGTGTTGTAAATTTCCATGCCATGATCACCAATCCACCTCAGAAACAAAGCGATTTTGTTTTTTTCCTGATTCATCCTTCTTGTTCCTTGCGATCATGTAGATGTTGAATCTTTGTTTCCAGTTTGGCCACGCTCTAGCCAAATTAGTGCAGTCTAAAGGTTTTAGCTGCATACGATCCGGTCCCGTTAACATTTTTTTAAACGTCTTCAATTACGACAAGATTTCCGTATATTTCACGACTTCGTTTCACTTCTGACATCATGTAATAATTGTATGAGATCTATTTATTCCACTTTATTAGCACGCGTCTGTACACGATCACGTCTAAATTGTGTCTGCCCTTTGCTTGTCGCTTCTATGACTTTTCCGTCACTCCCTGACACCAATGCTGCCAAGCTATCGCAAGCACATCTCATTGCAGCTATCCTGGCCGTATTCGGTCTCAGTTACCGAAATAACTTCTCCAAAGCTGGCCAGCGCTGCAGACGCATCTCCGTTGCACCATCCTCCATAAGGATCGGCAACGGGTAAGACGTCCCGTCGATCTCCAGGTGATGCTTGCCCTGATGCTCCTGCACCAGTTTCTGCGCCTGCGCAAGCGTCTCCGTTTCAATGTAAACGANAGGTGGAAGATGTTTTTTCTTCATGGTTTTTGTGTTGTTTCTTAATTTTTGCTGAGTTTGTCATACTTGCATGTGTGCGTGTAGTATGCTATGGTGGCATTGATTTTAAAAATAAGCGTTCAAGTCACCTTCGCGCCTAGAGCTAGTAGCAAAACCAAACGAAAAAGTTGTGGATTTCTTCTTCGTCCATGAGTTTTACACTTGCTGGCTGCTTATACAAAACATCACACCACTTCAAGAGCCAGTCACCGCGATGGTCAGCTGTTTGAATAAGATACACAACCCTTGCTCTATGCTTGCGTTACTGACACATGCGCAAGTAGTCGGAGTTTGCTTGCACTCCACTGCACGTGGCATTGATATATGAATGGCATTGACTAGATCTTTTCGTTACTGACACGTAAAGTTAGCTATTCTCTCATAATTGACGCATGTTTTGTTAATTTTATTGTTATCCTTTACATTGTTCACAATTAAGGGATATTTTAACACATCGTTGTTCATTAGGTAAAATTTATTTAAATAACAAAAATCTGGGGCGATCCGTTGGTATATTTGGCAACGGCGCTAGTCCCAACACGACCGGACCGGTTCAAATCCCATTCGTAGCAAGGTCTGATTAGCCGGCTACTTGGTAAAAATTAGTCTATTAGTCTATTAACTTAACTACAATAAAATCTGAACATTGAACTGCCTATTGTCCTACTATTATCGTCCTACTTTTAACAGGGTTGATTTATATTCGGAGTAATTGTTTTTTACGGTTGGTGGCCTGTAAAGCAAAGGATACATTGCCAATTGTAGGGTTTTCATCGCAAAGGCAAAAATGAAACCACGCTTCTTAAAATAAGCGATTACCGTATTTTAATCGATACAACCAATACGGTTTCCAAAATAGTGCAATGATGACAACCACTAAGGGCACCACCAATACTATAAAACTAAGGGGAATAGGTCAGCCAACGAATAAGATTCACATCGTACGTTTAGGGGTAAAAGAGGGTGTGTGAGATTTCTGAAAAGGGGTTGATTGTGCGTGTGTAGCCTAGCATCCATGCGGTCTGATTTCGCTTTTCAAAACAAAGCAACACCAACGCTTATACACATACTCTTGGATATAATTAGGGGAGGTGTATGGGTGCTTCCAAACGCAGCGATCGCCCACCACCACCCCTGGAAAGAAATAGTGTGCGAGTGCGTTCATGTTGGCATGTTGAAAAATCAGACACGATGAAAAAACGTTTAGTATACGCGTGGAAGTCATCGGCGTCGAATTTATCGCTAGGTTTAGTTGATCGTTTGTGTACTTCCCGGGTTTCGAGCAGTTTAGTGCCAGTTTGCATCAATTGCACTCCACCAACGTTTTTGCGTGTACGCAAGAGTTCAAAGTTTGTTATAGTAGTGTGAAATAGAGATCCGACGCAAAGAGCTACACATTTATTAAAGAGTATTCAGAAATGCAGCTAGCATGTTTGATGCCAGACGCAATTAATTCCATTTCAAATTAACTGTCCAAATGATGATCGTATTGGAGTGCAGTCACAATGCACGACTATATGTAATTGTCTCTCCATGATAAGCAAATCGAATTCACTCGTAGTGTATTTCCTACAGAAATATACACACTACAGTGCTGCACCAATACACACTCCGCAAAACGGTGCCACCATGAGACCATCGTTTCGGGTTTCGGTGCTTTGATTCATCGTGTCGTGTGAGGCGCAATTTAATGAATGACATCATCTGTAATAAAACTTCCTCCTCCAAGCTTGAGCTGAAGCTCAACAGATTTGAATCACTAGTTTTGTCATTGTTTTCCCCTTTTAAAACGTGGTGTTTATAAATTATTTAGAAAAATAACTGAAGTAAGGTTGCATTTGCCAGTGTTTGCAGTCGTAACATTCGACCTTTATCGCTCCGTTGAAAATCAGATTAAAAATTGTGCAAAAGTTAAGCTGACCATGATTTGTTTTTTTTTTGGTTTGTTTTGTTTTGTCTGTAAATTAAAATAATTGCAATTCAAAACATTGTGAAGGTACCATCAGATTTGTTCCATATCAGAGTTATGATAGACGGAGATACGCGTTTGTAATATGTTTGTATCGTAGACTACCTGCACTTTATTGGCTGAAACTTATAGCTTACTATTTAGGTCCTATAGTAATAGGTACGATACAGTGAATAATGTCATCCGTTCAGGGGACACTACTTACCAGAAGTGCTTTATCGACTATTGATAACACTTACATGTATTCTTGTAATTTTCTTCATATTTTATTTGGTGAGGAAATAGCAACATGGAAGTTGTGAATTAATCTTTGAAGGCGAATGATTATTTGCCCGATGCAACCAATACGAGGCACCTCTATATCTACCAATTGCACTGCTAAACTATTTCTTTTTATCTATAAACGATAGTAAAGTTCGCTTTGCTAAACTCAGTAACTTTATCTGTTTAGTCTATGAGGCTTTTTGTAGCAAACATCACCTACTAGTATGGGTTATATGTCCTATAAGGTGAAAGATCTTCCACACTGAGAGCAAAATAATCGTACCCATATATTTTAAAACTTTTTAAAGCGTGCCATTATATGTGTTTGGATTTGTGGGTGTGTATCTTGAAAAAAGTATAACGGTTACGCTGAAAATGTGTAAATTATGATTAAAAAAATACTTTATACCATCCATCCGTTTTCTTAACCGTCGAAGGTCATCTTAAAATATACTTTCAAAACATTACACACACAGCTTGCTGGCTGGCTAAAACAGGCTTTAATTACGTTAAAGGCTGGAAAAGCGTCTATGTTCAATGGACGAAAAACCCTTGTTCGCCAAACAGTATGAAAAATATTTGAATGTTTCTCCCATTGAATTCCCAGAGTATTTTGTACGTTGAGCGATTGATCGACATGTTTTTTTGTTCTTGTCTCGCTTGTGAATGACAACAGCTGCATTTTTTCGGGTGGCCAACACTGTTGTCAGCACACGTGAAATGTGCTGCCTCGAGTTCTGAGTGAAATGTTTTGTTCCTTTCAGTTCTCGTACCCTTATAATTGTAGGATTTATTTTCGGGTTATGATTTTTGATCTCACCGATAAAATTGATGTTTATTTCAGTAAGCGTGTTCTGTATTGATCGAAATAAATGTTATTTGTATAATAAAACAAAAAAGAAAGGCGTAAAGCGAGGTATAATTTGCCGTCCAATTTTCTCGCAATTATTTTTCGAGTTTTGCAGCAGCAGCACACACACACAGAGAAACACACACGTGTATTGTTTCTTCTTCTATGTTCCTTGCTTTGTTTCTTTTTTCATGATTTAAAAATTTTCTCTAAGAGGAAGAAAAATTCAGACCATATAGATAGTCAAAGCAAGTCACACGCAGTTGTTGTTCGTTAACCTTATCACCTCAACCTCATTAATGTCGAAGTAGTTGCCAGGCTAACCGTGCCTGTGTGCGTAATGATGGAAGGGCTAAAAAAATACAAAAAAAAAACTTGGAACATTAGCGTACAGTAAAGCTAGATTGCAACAAAAAAGCTGTTGCTTTTACGGCTGGTTGCACAACAAGCAATTAAAAAATCGTTGTATGTAAATCAACTGCATCCAAATTGTCACTTCTAGGGAACCGGAAAAAAACGATAAAAATTACGATATGATCAAGAAGCAACCGAAGCTTAGTTGGTGAGGAAAATTAAATGGGAATTACAAATGGTATCTGTATTGGGGACACACGCATTCGACACCGTAGGGAAGAATAGTAGTCCCAAGGATATTCCAGGTACGAAATGTCTTCATGGCGTGCTATCGCGGAAGCGCGAAGCTATCCATGATCGACAACTCGTATGACAAACGTATAACAGTTTTGTTGTCGCTATGAGACACAAATTATACGCTTTTTTTTTTGCGCTAGCGCGTCTACGCGCACCGTGTCGAGTCGGCCTGAAATTCTATCGCGCAATGTTGTTCACCTTTCAGTGTTTTATATGCGACTTTCAATAGGGCCAATGTACCACCATATCTGTATATGTGGCAAGGGCGTCTATTTTACACAACAGAGCCGGTGACAATCCCATCCCATAAAAGCTTAGAAAGATCGAATCTGTAGTCACAATTATGACAGTCATGCTGCAAAGCTCATTCTATTTGAGTAAAAGCATTCTTTGTGGAACTGTTATAGAATAGAACAAAGCGGTAAAACCAATTCTTTTACCGACGCAACCTGTCGTTCTGAAGTGCCCGGCTTACATAAGAAGATTCGTCCAGCTAATGAATTTTTCGGTTCCGGTAAGAAATTGATTCCAGCCAGTTTTAACATGAATAGTAATTTGTTCGATGTGAAAGCAACATGTCATTATTATTTTGAGAACCAAATGAAGACACAAGTCAAAAGAAACCTTTATGGTATTGTTGCGCTATCTACTCGGTTCATGTTCTTCGCTCTATTCGCAACATAATTATCTTTCAGTTCGTTTAGCGATTCGTATGAACTTTTACGACCATATGGCACGCAACTCGGGCGGGCAAAAGGACGAGGCGTCATCTATGTTAATTCGGAAATTACCATCAGAATACAAATCGTATTGCCTGCTCCTTTTTATTATCTGCTGTTTGATCAAATATATAAAAGGATCAGAACGTTACGGTTAAATTAAGGCACTAAAATTGATCTCATTGAACGTTGGCATTTGAAACGAATGTGGAGTCATTGTTCGCTTTTAACACCTGCTGTTGGTAAAGTGAATTTTAATTTCATTTCATAATTTTATTTACTCAATAGAGCACAAGCGATCACGATATGGTGGTTACGTTACGTTTACAGATTGAAATATGGTTAAATTTGAATCTCCTCAGATCAGATTTAGATCGAAACGATTTCGTACATATTTAGCACGGGAGCTAGGAGGACAACCAATTTTTTTCCTTTGTGATTTCTGTTGATAGTTTATTATGCAGTAGTTTATCCTACGGTTATAGTGGCGAGAACGGTTGTGTGGTAAGTTTAGCAATGAGTACATAGTTCATGAAACACAGCACAACATCAGTGCAATACTATATATCGTACTGTCCAATGAATTTCTCACGTTGATTGAACCGACACTGTGACAAATTAAAAAAAAGACTCTTTGTCGGGTTTTCAACTATTTTATTTTGCCACCATTCATTTTTTAACTTTTGTACGATTTTTAGTTTTTATACGAGGGCATGTCTGTGTACCGTGTAATACCATTTTTTACTTGCCTGCTTATTGTTTTGGAGAAGAATGCTTATTAACTCGTCTAATAAAGCTTCTGTATTTTGTTAACTTTCCCAGCAGACATTTTTTTGTTTTGCCCTCCCTTTGGAAGGATCTTTTTGCTGTTTTTCTTTCAATTTAGTTGGTATCGATTATGAAATCTTTTCATACACATTTCTTCAATCGATACATTTGTTGTACCGAAACATGAACCGATGATCGTTGGATTAAAAATGTCTATTTATTCCATCTTCTGGTGCTACCTTGCTCTATAAATGGCAAATAAATCACGACTTACCAAACATTACCTATTTCCTATCGTGCATTTATAGCTTACCCCATACCCTTAGCTTTATATATCCTTTAGCCAAACTCATACACATTCTTCTAATGCAACCGGCCGCAAACCGATAATTTAAAAAAAACCTGAAAACCCCTGGCTAATTAGCCAAACTAAGTACGGAGCAACAAGTACAAAGCAGGGTGCGACAATATCATATGCATAGCAGAACGCTGGTAGCAGTTTAGTGTTGTAGTATGTAAAGAATATAAAAAAATAGAAGCCATACATTCCATCAATCGTTCTCCGTCGTTATGAAGCGTGTGGACAACCTGCCCGCTGAAGATGGTCTGCTCGAAGGAATTCGAGGCTACTTCATCGAAATTGGTGCGATCAAATACGTAAGTTGTTGCTGCTGGGTAGCTGATATAAGATATAAGATGGGAGAGTGGTAACTTCAAGATTTACAAGTATAAAAACGGGTGTTGTACTTTTGATTGTGACAAAAAAGATTAAAAACCACTGGAGAATTCTTTGTGATTTTTTTCTAAAGAACTTAAATGTTATTTTACTAAAATTCACACAGCAAAACAAGAGATTTCACTTCCATTAACTTTAATTATGCATGCCGTTATCTTTGTTAGTGGTAATAAAACAAAAAAAAATGTTTCTAAAATATTGCTGGTTGCATATAACTGCCTGCAAGGTTTCTATGGCAAACGCTTAACCTTCCTTCAAGCACGCGCTGATGCCGTTGCAACTGTATGGAAAAAACAGGCTTTTGATTTGAGCACGTGTGCATCGAACCATAAAAGGTCTCCTGATCACCACTCTGAAGGATTCATTTAGAAAGACACCTCATTAACGTAATGGTTATCAAACCCATGAAACAAATTTAAATAAACCGTCAACTAGATCTTTGCACCTTCGCACATGGTGACGATTACCCATGAGTGACAAGGGAGTTGATACACATACACTCCCGGATACACTCGTAACGATACTCTAAACCCGTTTTGCGATTGATCGTACCATCCATGGTTCAAGATCAAGGTTGATTCATGTGTACCAGCTGGCTTAGAAGGAGTGATTAAATCGAGCGCAATGTAAAGGTAGCTGGCTCTTTCTCTCTTTCGCTAGTTGGCCATGTAACCACCAACAACATGGAGCTAGATTTTCACAAAAGAAAAATGTGAAAATTGTGACGAACTCATGATTTAAAACACTTGGAAATCTGACTGTAATTACTGTTTGGTTTGTACTCAAAAATATTTCTACTGTCCCCTACTTTCATCTTTCTGTTCTTTTTATTCGTTGCTTTGAAAGTTGTTATAAACTAAATGTATCTATTAATTTAATTAATAATTATCACTCATGGCAAACATTGTTTTCGGCCATTTCTTTAACATAGTTGTGTTCGCGTGATTTTTTTTAATTTCATCGGCAAACTTCTGTTAGTTTGATACATGATTGCCCTCAAATATGTACATACCTCGTATGTTAAACATTAAAGTTTTTGGCACAGAACATCCGTCCTTAAGATTGTTAAGGCTTTAGATTTCATTACTTGCCAACCAACCAAATGGTAGGAGGATCCTTTAACCAGTATGACCAACACGATGTTCGACGGTTAAAGATGGTTTATTTATTGTTGTTGTAAATTCTCTTTCTATTGCTGATAGCAAGAAACCAAATAGAGCGATTTGTGATGGCTAATATCTGGTACCAGCTGAGTAACAGATCGTAAATTTCAGTTATGATTTTAGCAATATGGGCCATTAAATTTGGCTGTAAGTTCCTGTATGGAGTAAATCGTGCTAGATTATCTATTGGGCTTTTTTTTTTGAACAAGTTGTTCCCATCCTATGATAGATCACCACACAGAAATGCTATGCAAACAATATAATTCCACCACTTGAGTTGGTTTTGCCTCTTAATGGGATTATAGTCGCTCGCTTGAGATGCCATCCTTTTCCCTCAATCAATTGTCCCAATGCTTCATTTTCATAACTTAATTGTGTTCCAACTGTCGTCATTGTTGGCACTTACGGCAAACAAATCCGCATTGTAGAGATGAGATCACGCGAATTATCATGCGCTTTCCGTGATTGGCTTACACTCTCGGGAAACCATCAACAATCGTGAACTTGTTAGACCCATGATAAACACTATCTCTCTGTGATGGTTTCACAAGCTTCATTAAATTGGCATCACGTCCAGACGAGATTTGTTTGTTTGTTTTGCTGTATATTAATACAAGCGTTTGAGACAGGCGAAATTGATAAGTGGACCTACTTTAGTACGTACTTTGCGTACGTTGCGGTGAAAGTAGATTTTTATTTCAAATACGCAAAATCAGTGCAGTGGTTTGATTGGCTTGATACGTAATGTAAGATTATGTATGTGCAGGACTTGATTTACTTCTATATTTTTCATATATTTATTTCTGTTTTTAGATAATTATGATACAAAGAATAACTTATAAACAAAACAAAAAAAAAAATGAAAAACGTACTATCTACCATATCTACTGATCATGATCTTATCATGTTCAATCAATGGATGATAAAGAGTTTTTCTCATAAGAATTACTAAAGTTAGGGCGTTTTATGAATTAAGTAAAAGCTGGGAATATACGTAAATGGAAAAGAATAACTTTCTTTAAACCATCTCATTTCCTTTCCTTACTTATCTGCCAAACGAGTAGCATTGCAGGAGATTACAACATAACTAACATTTTGCTACACTTTCTATTTAGGTAAATTTTCTCATCACACAGTTTCTGGCGTTGATTCTAGCGTCAGCGTTTCGCTCTTATTTGCACCCGTCCAAGGTGTCAGCCAGCACTCGGCACGCAATTGGACTAGTGATTGGTTTGTTCTTTGGTTACTTCTGCTTCGGTCAGCAAGCAATCCATATCGCCGGACTACCTGCAGTCTGCTATGTCGTCATTCGCACACAGAATCCCCAAATCGTTCAACGGTAGGACAGAAAGGAACAGTAGAATCTCTTCGCTTCTCAACTATCCGAACCCTAATCTATCTGTTTACATACTTTTAGACTCGTCATGGTCGTGGCGCTGTTCTATTTATCCTGCATTCATCTACATCGCCAGTACTACGATTACGGATCGTACTCGCTCGACATCACCGGTCCGCTAATGATCATCACGCAAAAAGTGACCAGCCTGGCCTTCAGCATTCACGATGGGTTCACGCGCGAAATGAAGGATCTGACACAGAGCCAGCAGCAGCACGCCATCCGAAAGCTGCCTTCCCCACTGGAGTTTTTCTCGTACACTCTGCATTTTCAGGGTCTCATGGCAGGTCCGTTGGTGTTTTATAAGGACTATATCGATTTCATCGAAGGCTGTCATATAATAAAACAGACAACTGCAAATGTGAGTAGTCGTATGGGGTCGTATCTGTAAGGATAGATTTAATTAATTGCATTTCTCACATTCGCAGGCAAAGTACGACATCGAGAAAGAAATCGTTCATGAACCATCCCCGGTGAAAGCGGTCGTAAAGAAGGTTATTGCAAGTTTGGTGTGTGCACTAATTTTCGTGAAGTTCGCTACTATATATCCGATCAAAATGATGAAAGGTATGATAATACCATCTAAATACCATCCTAAACCATGAGCGACCATGAGGCTGATAAGTTATTTACATTTACAGATGACGGCTTTATCGAAAGTTCGGGTTTCTTCTACAGCCTGTGGTACATGATGATGGCCACGACAGCGGTCCGCTTCAAATACTACTTTGCCTGGCTGATGGCCGACGCGATCTGTAATAATTCTGGGCTCGGCTTCAATGGTTACGATAAACGGGACGGTGTTACGCCCCGCTGGGATATGCTGTCCAATATTCAAGTTCTAGAATTTGAGTTCGGTACAAACTTCCGGAACTGTATTAACGCGTGGAATGCCGGAACCAACCGTTGGCTTCGCATGGTCGTGTTTGAGCGAGTGCCGAAGCGTTATGGTACTGTGCTAACCTTCAGTCTTAGTGCGCTCTGGCACGGGTTCTATCCGGGCTACTACATGACGTTCGCGACTGGTGCGCTGATAGTTATGGCGGCGCGCATCGCTCGCAAACTGGTCCGGCCATTGTTCCAGCGTACGAGCAATTCACGCATGTTTTATGACATACTGACGTGTTTGGTAACGCGCGTTTTCATGGGTTACGCAACCTTTCCATTCGTGCTGCTCGAGTTTAAGGCTAGTCTTCGTATGTACCTGAATGTGTTTATGTGCCTTCATCTAGTCGCTCTGATCACTGTGTTTATTTTATCGAAATACGTACCACGGGGAGAGGGCAGCAAGGCTGCAAGTGTCCGCTCGGCCTCGAAGCTTAAAACCACCATGATCGATCAGTCGGTCAATATCCCAAGCAATCGGCATGAAGATGAGGCGGAAAGTCGCGGTTTGTTAAAGCCACTGGGAGCCGTAACATTAGAGGCTGAGAGCAATAATGGCACTGGGATTAGATTTCGGGGTGGTGAAAATGGACGCCGCAGTGATCCGAGTTCCCAGTTGTCCTCCGCCGACGCGCAACATTTGGTCCACGATGTAGTGGACCCGTTCTGTCTAACCACCACTACCACCACCACCATCAATGGCAACCACAAAAAGACTGATGATTTCCTGTCCGAAGAGGATAACAACAACAGTGCCACCACTATTACCACCACCATTAATATCAACAGTGCAACCTCTATCGCAAACGCCAAGAGCGGTTCGAAATTGACACGGGAGCGAATTAAAGAGAAGCTAGAACAGGAAACGCGTAACATCGAAGATTTTATCGATAAGACGGTGACTGGATTCGTTGAATTGAAGGATGATCTGATGCGTATGCCTGACGAAACAAACGGTGGTCTGTACATTCCTCGCAAGACAAACGGTTGCACCGGGTTGGTAGGTATCAGCGTGAACGGTAATGCTAATGCGGATGGCAACAGTAACATCACCTCCGGAAACAGCACCAACAGTAGCAATGCTTTCCTGAAGAAAGAGATCGATGCACTAAATGCTGCCGTCCAGCAGGTCAATGTTTTGCCGGCTGTGTTGAGCAATGGGCATGCAAAGTAAATGTACAGGCACACAAGCCCCCCCCTTCGCAGCAGCACAGGGATATATGGTTGTTGGTGGCTAAAAACAACCAACCAAACACCAGCCAAGCATTCTTTCAATCTACTACAACTTGACGGATCAATTCTACAGTGTGAGTTCCTAGGCAGTATTCGCTAATGTGTCATACACACATACACTCACAGTCACACACACACGCACACACACATACACACAAAGAGGAGAGTGGGATGATGGCAGTGTGGAGGGTTTTCATTTTTTCGTAATTTTCGGCAACTTGGGCAACTCTGTGATGGATCCAAATAGGGAATTTACAAGCCTAATACTATTCTCTTTCGTATCCTATTGACGAACATAACGACAACAGAAGGTCATCTATGAAAATGCACACGCAGAATGGGTATCGCACAGATACGTAGTAAATGGGCCCGATATACAAGCGTAAGGTTTTGTTGTAATGTAAACGAAAGAACGGTACAATAGTACTGCTCTAGTGATGAAATAATTTCCCTTCGTATGTGGTACAAAGTTGCATGGCGCACACAATGTTTAACGGCGAAACGAATAACGAACGAACATCATTTCAAAGCAATTGCGCACAGAAGATCGCATAAAGAAAAACGACACAACTAAATAGCTATCACTATTGGCACATGGGTAACAAACGCAATGGAACCCCAGACCAGAATATAATGGAGCCAAGAAAGGGATCTATATTTTTAGGCATAATGGACACTATTATTATATATTAATATTTCGTACGTGTATGTTAATGTGTGTGTGTGTGTGTGTGTGTACATTTGTTGGATGTGTATGAGTGTATCGATAAAGAAGTCGGATAATTTGTGCATAATTAAAACAAAGGAAAAATCGATGCTCCATTACTCAGTTGCTTCCAGGAAAAGAGGTCCCAACCCACCAGAAGTTAAAATAAAGTGCAAAAGTGTTAGAAACAAGTCTAAGAAACGTATCTATAGGAAAGTTTGGAGTTTTAACCCATGGCGCCACAGGAGTGCTGATAAAATTTCGGAAAAATCTTCTCATTCACAGCTGATTTTGTACTGCAGTAAGTAGGGAACGTATAATTTTATGCTAAAATTGGTTTGCAAATAATAAAAAAATACACCGTATGGTAAGATAACTTTACGTAGGGCGTAGGAGACTTCGCATACAATCAGTTTGTTTTGTACAAGATCCAGAAAGTACGGTGTGNCCGATATACAAGCGTAAGGTTTTGTTGTAATGTAAACGAAAGAACGGTACAATAGTACTGCTCTAGTGATGAAATAATTTCCCTTCGTATGTGGTACAAAGTTGCATGGCGCACACAATGTTTAACGGCGAAACGAATAACGAACGAACATCATTTCAAAGCAATTGCGCACAGAAGATCGCATAAAGAAAAACGACACAACTAAACAAACGCAATGGAACCCCAGACCAGAATATAATGGAGCCAAGAAAGGGATCTATATTTTTAGGCATAATGGACACTATTATTATATATTAATATTTCGTACGTGTATGTTAATGTGTGTGTGTGTGTGTGTGTGTACATTTGTTGGATGTGTATGAGTGTATCGATAAAGAAGTCGGATAATTTGTGCATAATTAAAACAAAGGAAAAATCGATGCTCCATTACTCAGTTGCTTCCAGGAAAAGAGGTCCCAACCCACCAGAAGTTAAAATAAAGTGCAAAAGTGTTAGAAACAAGTCTAAGAAACGTATCTATAGGAAAGTTTGGAGTTTTAACCCATGGCGCCACAGGAGTGCTGATAAAATTTCGGAAAAATCTTCTCATTCACAGCTGATTTTGTACTGCAGTAAGTAGGGAACGTATAATTTTATGCTAAAATTGGTTTGCAAATAATAAAAAAATACACCGTATGGTAAGATAACTTTACGTAGGGCGTAGGAGACTTCGCATACAATCAGTTTGTTTTGTACAAGATCCAGAAAGTACGGTGTGTAAAGCCTATTTTTACCATGAGATGAAATGTTCTAGCTTATTTCATTCTATAATTATTAGTTTTTTTAAATTCCCTTAATTAGTGGGAAAGTAAGGTTTTTCTTATTAAAAAACAAAACAAAAACGAACGTCTTCAGGTACAAGACTTCCAAACCATGAACAATTCGCTTCCAATAAGGCCAATTTATCAAAATACTCCTCCTTCTTTTGCATCATTTTCAGTAATATCAAAACAACATATTTAGCTTCCAAATTCAGCAATTTGGCTATTAAAAACGAACACCTCATTCCGTTGTTTTGAAACATCAGATTTTTGCCCAGCAAATGGGTTAATGTTTCGCTGTATATTTTTACAAACAATTGTAGTAATTGTTAAGTAAATCAAGGCCATAATTGCAATTGTTGTTTTCCATTAGTTTTCTTTATTCTGTTGCATTTTCTGTGTACATGCAGAGAGTTTGATAATCTCTTTGCGGCAGGATTGAGAGTGGCAAAGCACGAAGGCAAATTTAGTAGATGATAAAAATTAGATAGGAGCTAATTGACGAAATCTACGAGGACAGACGAATGTTTGCAAATCTTGCATTGACCAGTGTAATTAATATTAGCAAAAGGCAAACATTATTATTAATTTTCATGGCAGCAGGGTGTCTATTTGAAATTACAAGCTACCAAGGAATCAAATTGAAACTTTGAGAAGCAAAAATTCAGACAACAGTAATGGAAGCAACGGTAATTATAAAAATTTATAGTAAACTATACTGTTGCCCCAGGAGTCAGAAATGTCCGTAAAGAGAAAGCCAAAACACCGCTTATAACGAGGTAGGGATAATTAATTCAGCGAAGAGCAAATGAAGATGAAACCACTGTTTGAACGTGGTCAAGCGTAGACAAGATAGAAATTAAGTTTGTAAACCATGGGTATCAAACATATTACCAATAGTTGAGGTAAACAACTGAAACGTGTAAGGGAAACCAAACTATTCATTTCAACAGTAGCACAACACAACAAAACATATGTAAAAATAAGATGGCAACAAACATAAAAAAAACCAATCAAATGCGCATCAACAAAACGATGTATCTGTCGTGTGAACATGGAATGCGTCTGAGGAACGTATAGGCAAATGAATTAACGAATTTGCGATGATAAAAAAGTAATATTAAGCCACTCTTTTTGCAGTAAACCTATATAAAATAAATACAAAATCGAAAAAGCATCGTGATTTCGTCCTTTTTTTGAAGGGTATACTGTATATCCCACGTAAACTCTGATATCCATATAATCGGGGAATGTGAGATCACCGACATAGTTATTTACAATTAATCCACGAGATACACGGTACGTAGTAAACACGTTTTCGTAGGTTGGCGCGAAAACATAACAACTGGTGAGTTTTATGCATGAAAATGATGAAAATAAGAGAGAAAAATTGATAATACCTGTGAATATCATCATTTATTTTTTATTTTTACTTTTGCTGTTTAATGAAGCCGCCACAAAAAAATCGTCGACAACTGTCAATTTGACATAAATGAAAGTAATCGCAGAATATCATCTCAACGAACTCAAGCATCACGTACACACATAATACCGTAAACATATTATTGCTCGTCCTTTTCCAGACGTAAAATTACTGATTTGTGATTAATTAATTACAATTTTTCGGTGTCTTACAGTTCCCTCATTCTGTAAAAAATGCCAGAACCGAGCAGTAACGATCACGGTAACACAAATCTGTATATGCGCTTGCAGCAGTCCCAGTTGGTTCGCGCCAACATACAAAACATTTCACAGTTCCTCAACACCGGACTTAGCTCAGAAACGCTCGACATTTGTGTAAAGCTGCTGGAAGCCGGCGTTCATCCACAGTCTTTGTCCGAGGCTGTCATCCAGATACGCAACGAAATGGCCGCTCTCAATAATGGACAACCAGGGGAGTAATGTTTCACAACAATAAATCTTTATTGATGATATCCAAACGCTTCAAACAGACCTTAGTCAAAACGTGACATATCACCGTACTTGTCGACGGATGGTGGTGTAGGCAATGTGGGCCTCGATATGATAACGGGCTTCCTTTTCTCCAGTGTTTCGCTAGGATCCAGTTTTGAGCGCTTTTCATTGAAGGCGTACTGTTTTATGCCAGTGTCCTGACTCTGTGGGATGGTATCAAAGCTGGTGAATGATTTGGGAGGATTAACAGGTTTAAGCTTGCTGCCTAGAGACGCCATGGAAATCAGGACAGCTTCTTCGGTGCGTATTGTACGGGAACCTTGTGCAGGAACAGTGTTGACGTATGCATCAAACAGATCCTGCACCGCATCAACCGTTAGCTTCTGATCATTCTCGAGCGCAGGTTCCAGACCAAGCACACCGCCAAAGACGATAAGTGCGTGCTGATATGAAAGACTGCTTGGTTCTAAGTCGTGTACGTTCGTACCTCTGTCTGAAGTACCGATGGTCACATCGTATCCGCCACGATATGGACTTTTCGTAAATACTTGCGATAGAGAGTTTGCAACTCGAACTGTGTACCCCCAGTAGATACCCGTTTCATAACGGGGCTGTGAAGGTGGAACTATCTTTGCTCGTATCTTCTTTGATTTTAAGTCCGCGCCCGCAGGCATTTTCACCGTAACACGCAGGTTCGGCTCGAGTGTCGTATCTACCAGCACGTCGTTGAGGAGTCCGACATTCACGAAGGCACCAGCCTTATTGCCCTTAATAGGTTTATTCGTGACGATACCCTCACGGAACACGAACTCACTTTGCTGTCGTAAATGGTGCTGGGAATCGAGCGGATTCAAAAGCCCGCAGAATTTAAGGTCATTGTGTAGTGGGAAAAAGTACTTTCGAAGATATTGCGGACACTCGAGGTATTGCAGTATACGTGCGAGCTGTATGCAACAGCGTCGGGCAGCGGTCGACCCTTCAGTTGTTTGGATCGTGTTTAAACGATCCGTAACCTGATTGCTTAAACCGCAGTCATCGAAAACGATCACCTCGTCGATCTGAAATATACAAGCGGCACGTGCTATCTGACCGGCAAGATATGTCCGCAGTTCAGGCGATTGTGCGTTGTCCATGATAGAACCAGGTACTGCGATGCTGATCGTGGAGACATGATTTGTTTCACTAACGGGGGTTACTTCCACCTTCGCAGTACACACTTTCTCCTTTTCAAGGGTCTCAAACTGCTGTTTTACGCGATTTAGCAGACGGTCTTGACGTAGATGACGTTTACGTTCTCGTTTCTCTAGCTTTTCTCGTTCGGTTAGCCGTTTTTTGCCATTTAGTTTCATGCTGAAAATGTTTGCTAATTATTGTTAAAACCGGCTGGATGCACAAGGTGGTACACGAGTATTAATAAACAACACACACGCTGTCACATTAGCTGACGTGAGCTAAAGATGTGGTTGCGTACGTTATTTGGACGGGGATTTTTCGACACGTGAAGCCCATGTTGTAAATGAAAAACGGGAAATTTCTGAAAATCAGTAATGTCAAAGTAATTTAAGCTCGTGGAACAAATTTCATGCAGTAATTTCATCTTGCGAGTATGTTTGAATGAAAAAAATCTTACCAATCTGCTTGCGACCGTTTTTTGGTCTTAAAAAGATGGTTTCGGATTGTTTCATGAATCATACAAAGTTCTCGATATTCAATTCCGGATCGGACTGAATGGGCAATGTTTGACGTATCTAGTATAAACATTGCTTAACCGGCAATTGTTCAGCTGCTTAGTGTAAAGGTATTTCATTTTGCTCCTAATATTCCACCGCAATCTACAACCAGAGCCCAGCACGATGGACGTTATATCGCCTCAAGTGATGTGGATCGGTACGCGTTGTTATCGCGTCAATCAAACAAAAGCAGAATTCAAGGACCAGGAGCTGGACTCCCATCAGTCGCAAACATACGTGGAAGAGGATATGTACAGCGAGGACGACCGTGATGAGAACTATAACGTCCAAGTGATCAACAATGGCAAATATCAAACATCTTTCCATGTTCCCTCGTAAGACGTTTGCACTGAATGAACTTTTTCGAGTAAAGCGTTGATAATATGTCCTGATTGTTTTAGAGCATTCTATGCGATGATCATAGGTGCGAAAGGGCAAACCCGCCAAAGATTGGAAGCCGAAACGAAAACGCAGATACGTGTACCCAAGCAAGGAACTACGGGTGATATAGTGGTTACAGGCACCACGAGAAAATCGGTAGTCGCAGCACGATCCCGGATCGAACTGATCGTCATAGGGGCACGAAACAAACAACAATTTACTCATTTCCTTTCGGTGCCATTGAATGCACCAGAAGTTGTGAAGCGGTTCCTCGAATTTCGTCATAAAGTCGTCAATCAGCTGCCCCGCGCATTCAGTGTTGATGAGTCTCTTTTCCAACAGGCGGAAAAATTACACATAACCCTATGTACGATGAGCCTGATGGATAATGAGGATAGAGCGAATGCGGCGCAAATATTGCTTGATTGTCAAGAATTGATAATAAGGTGTGTTCATAAGCTCATATAACAGCTTACGAATTGCATATCAATAATTTGTCATGAATCTAATCTCTTTCCACAGCCCAATACTCAAAGAAAACGGCCCGCTAGAGATTCGAGTGAGAGGATTAGAATATATGAACGATGATCCACATGCCGTAGATGTGCTATATGCAAAAATTGAATCACCGGCTTTGCAAACAGTTGCCGATCAAGTTTACGATTATTTTATAGCAAAGGGATTGATGCAAAGGAAGTACGAACAGGTGAAACTACATGCCACGCTAATTAATTCGTTGTTCCGAGTATCTCAGTCAGAAATCGTCAACGAGAAAGATGTGGAACGGAAGCGTGTTACGTTCGATGCGAGTGAAATACTGCGACTGTACGGAGAATTTGATTTTGGTAGTTTCAAGTTGAATGACATTCATCTTTCTCAACGTTTTTCCACATCCTGTACGGGGTATTATGAAGCAACGGCAGTGATGAAACTCTAAACACACAAGATTTGATAGGAGAAAATATACCGTGGAACAACGAAATGAAAACCAGGCAAAAATAATTCTTCATCTTACCTCAGATTCTGTTGTAGGTTCAATTTGATTTGCTCTGCGCTTACATGCTCCGAAGATGACAATTATCATCATTTAAACTTCTCATTTCACCACACATTACGACTATTACATTACAACCATCTTACGATGAATACACACATTACGACTATTACATTACAATCATCTTACGATAAATAAATTTGATCGTGTAGCATTTCTAAACATTGAGACAGGAAACGTGTACAATGGGTAAGAGAGTGAGTTAGTTGAATCCTACATGTGGTTGCATGGATTAAACTCAGCGACGAAGAGTTGTAAAGACTTATTCTCTACTCTATTGCTTTTTATATTATTCAATAAGAGCGAATAAAAATTGATAAAATAGAAAAAGTGTTCTAAATCTATCTATTACATTAATATGTCTTACACGAATCTAAATAAAGGTCTCTGACTTGTCGGCTACGTGGTAAAATATTATAGTCTATTACGGCCGGGTCCGTTTTAATATAGCAAATAAAAAAATAACATAATAATAATGGAACATAATCTATTTTCCCTATTTTGTGTGCCTGTGATTATAACGCAACAGGGTGTCAGGGGCAGGTATATGTTCGGCTTACGATATCAGGATGCTTTGCTACGGATTGAGCCTAACCAAATTTAAGCCTTATTATATGGATTGGATTAAATGAACTTTTAGCAAAAGTGAGAGTATTTCAGCAAACTTAATAAAAGATTCGCTTCCTTATAGCCGCACTTTCGCTTTATTTCAACTAACTGAGAATACTAATAATTTGGCCCACGATACCCACGGCTCGAAACTACGATACACGCAAGTACTAGTAGAGTAGGGGTAAACAAAGCGTCCAAACCATTGGAAGTCTTTGTTCATCGACTGTACAATTATTTCACTGCCAAGTTCACCCATACCTGTACGCGCGAGTAGATTATATTTCGATCCATAATCCACCCCACCCTCTCCCATCGGTCCTATCTAAGATAAGGTTTCGGAATCATAGTTACGAATACGGTCGAACGAACGAAAACGCCGCGCATTATAATTACCGCCTTGCGTATGGAAAGGCTTCTCTCTCGGCTTCAGTGTTCGGTGTGGTGTGGGTGTAAAGGCAGAAAAAATCCATCACAATCCGAGCACGTGCAGTATGAGGCTTCTCTCGGTCATATTTGTTGCTCATAGAGTCAGCAGCTGGCCACAACGCAACAGTCGGTTCCATTCCGCGCACAGTTTAAAGAGTAAAGCATAGTGGACAACATGTTGCTGAGTGTCGTGATAGGAGCGTGTGTAGTAGTTATAACCTACAAACTGGCCAGGTGACGAAGCACTTAAGTTCCAGATTGTTCATTTATAATCTCCAATTGTTGTTGGTACGTCAGGCTCATCATCGAGGGCGGTCAATTTCGGAAGAATACTCGCTGCGATGGAAAGGTGATTCTCATAACGGGTGCTAACACTGGCATTGGTAAGGAAACGGCCCGAGAGTTGCTGAAGCGTGGCGGAAAAGTGTATATCGCTTGCCGATCGCTGGAACGTGCTAACGAAGCGCGAAATGATATCATTGCACAAACCGGACTGAACGATATTCACGTGCGCGAACTGGATCTTGCGTCAATGGAATCCATTCGTAACTTTGCAAAGAGGTGAGCAATCCTCCCATAATGCATGCCTTTACATTTTACGATCCCATAGATACCTTTGTCCATAGGTTCCTGCAGGAAGAAAAACGATTAGATCTACTGATCAATAATGCAGGAGTAATGGCATGTCCGAAGGCATTGACTAAAGATGGCTTTGAGCAGCAGCTTGGGGTGAACCATCTCGGACATTTTCTACTCACAAATCTGCTCTTAGATCGACTAAAAGAGTCAGCGCCCAGCCGGATCATCAATCTGTCCAGTCTTGCGCACAAGTACGGTCAAATCAACCGAAAGGATTTGAACAGTGACCATTCGTACAATCAGGTGACGGCCTATTGCCAAAGCAAACTCGCGAATGTGATGTTTACTCGTGAGCTAGCCAAACGCCTCCGCGGTACGGGCGTTAAAGCGTACGCTGTTCATCCCGGAACGGTAGACACAGATCTTCCACGTCACATGGGTTCCCTGTTCTTCCTTTTTGATCAGTAAGTATTCTATGTTCATCCATAAAAGAAAAAAAAAACACATCAAATCAACATTTTTTATCTTGTTTGTCCTACGCCCGCCAGCAAGCTGGTGAAACCGTTGCTTCGGGTGGCTTTTAAAACACCACTATCTGGAGCACAAACCACGCTCTATACTGCGCTGGACGAAGATTTACAGGAGGAGAGCGGCAAATATTACGCGTAAGTTCCGTGTTGCCAATTTTGTGGTAGTGCTAGTCAAAACTTATCCGTCTGTTTCTGCATTTTAGTGACTGCCGAGAACAAAAGCTAAGCAAGTACGCAAGTAACGACGAGATGGCTACATGGCTTTGGGAGGAAAGCGCACGAATGACGGGTCTAAGTGGAGATGAAGCTGTGGAGATGAAAAAGAATGGCACATAGTTTTGGAACGTACACCACCTTTTTGCGAAGGTCTCTCTGTTGCTCTCTCTCTTTTTTGTTGTTGATCCCACGCAGCATTGTACTTACGGTACAATACAACACAACTTGTTTACGACATAGTACAAGGTTTACCTTGTACATTAAACTAAAAAAATGGTTTCAATTGCGAAGGTTAAACGGTAGTAAAACGAGGGGAGAGTATCATCACTGTCAAACATAACACCTAATTAGTATTCTGAGTAGCCGACTGTATGCTAGTGGTTTTAGCGTGCAAAGGTTAAATTAACCGTGAAGGTAGGTGATTTCAACAGGAACGAATACAAACACGAACCCTTTAAAAAGCTGCCCATGATGACTCACGAAGATACAATTTTTGTAAACAGTACTAACTCTTGTACTAACTGCTATCCAAGGATGGGTCAAAAAGTAGCCCGGTTTGATATCATGACTGCATTTCAAGATGTATTCCTAAACCGAACGAACACACGCACGCATCATCATACAGTGTTTATATTTTCAATTTTTAATTCAAATATCGTCTACTATGTTGGTGTACACATCGTATGGTACATAAGTACTACTTCATGCTGTGGAACGAACTTGTGGAACCGTTTCAAAATCAAGCATCAGGCTAAGAGAGGGTTATGTCCAGTTTTTTCTGTTGGCCTTCGCGTTGTATTTGACTATCGACGGGTCGATCACTAGACGATGAAACGATGTAGTTGCCATTTACCATTAAACTGTCTTCCTACATCTTACGTCACAACTTTCTTCTGGATGGTAAGTAAGAATAGAACGACTTACTGCTACAAAATGTGTAATTCGACATTGTATCTTACAATTGAATAATTTCTTCGGATGCTAGCGTTCCAAAGCACTAAGCGGTTCATTATGTTTTGCTCTTGTTCTCCTACGTCAAAGCCTTCCACACGGGTAACCACTTACTTCGGTTCAATTTAGCTAAACTCACGGTCAATGATCTAATGCAATCCAAACATCATCATAAGATAAAGTTCTTCCATTTTGCACAGTTGCTGGAAAGCTTGGCGGGGGGCAAATATTATAGCGTTCCGTTTTCAATCAGACGTTTAATATTAGATCACTTTTTCCCTCTGTACGATTTGACACTCCGCATTTTTACGAATAGTAGTGTTTCCCTTACAGATACTTGAAATTATTTATAAACCTAACATTAAAAAAACATGACATTTCAATAAGTTAGTTTTCTAACCATTTCTATTGTATTGTATTTCCTGAAAATTGTAGTCTATTTTAATCCATTATACACTATAGTGTTCTAACTGTAGCAAGCCAATAATTTTTGCTTTCTATTTCCATTGTTTTATGCTTACCCATATCACTTTTTAAATTAGTATACTCAGTGTGGAGTATGTTCCTACTGCTTATCATGTTTAGGATCAGCATGATTTGAATTAAAATATGTTTTGCATCAACATGTGATTGATGTTCAAACTCAGCGGCGTGTATTCCGCGTAACGCTTGTTCTAGCAACTGCAGTTCATTGTGGTTTGTTTTTTTTTAAATGTACCTGCTTAGTCTAAAATTTTGGCTGAACCGTGCGTGTTGAAAGTAACCTGATCCGTCCGTTATTTATTACATGGAAGATTACCACAAAACCATCTCTCTATGATCGATAGTTTACAGAATTATAGTGAACGAATGATGTTTATGTTTATTAGTTCCAGGTTTAAACATTTGATTTACTCTACAACGCTACGACTCATTACACTTCATACGTTCTAGAAACGCTGTCTAGCAGATTTCGAATCTTTAAACTTTCATGACATTATGACGAGGGACTATACGAGAACTGTGAGTTTTGTAGGTGACAGCAGGTGACATCTGAAACGTCTCCATTTTGAACCAAATAAAACTTAAACGTAACGCCCATTAATAATACTCGATGGACAATTTTCAATTGCACAGTAAGAACCCTTAATTTTCAAACTCTCAGTCAGATTGAATCTAGCTGATATGTGCCTAACATATTCTCTTTAGTTAGCGTGTGTCTTTCCTGTTTTAATTTGATCACGCTAGTGTACAAGCTTACGACTACAGCTAATGTGTCTGTATACCGATGCCAATCCCGAGACCATCTTTACAGCCAGAAACAGAGTATCGATTACTAGGACAGAGTACCGCAAAAAGTCTTCGCATGCAGCCGACAACAACACTAATGTATCTAGTGTTTCGCAAAGAAATAATACTGAAATCGCACCCGTTGCCTAAGCTACTGAAGCAGGGCTAAGCAGCATCAACGTTGTGTTGGACATTGATCTCTAGATTTTAATGTCAGCTTAAACTTTTTATCTCCTAAATATTGAGATTTACAAGCAAAACTGGTGTATGATTCAATGGTTACTTCGTATTCTTCGTCGGTTTCATCGTGTTCTCGTGTTACCGCAATATGCGATTTGCAGATGATCGCTATAGGAACATGTGCCGTTCAAGCTATGCATTTAAGTAGATACGAGTGGTACCGCAATTCGTTATTATACGTGTGTAGTAATAGAAATAGTAGCCATATCACTATCAATAGGGATTAACATGTAGTACTTGTAGTAGATTGCAATTGCTAGTAACAGCAGGTTTTGAAATACCTGCCGGCGTACTGTAAAACACGACCATCAACTATTTGCTGAACGGTTGAAGTTTTGCATGCGACAAGTGCGAGGATACGAATACAGTAATATCCTATGTACATATGCACACTAACTAGACACGTACGGATAAATAATGCTTATACACACTTGCTTTGTTTCTCTTTGTACAATGTGTGAATTAGAATGCGTTGAAAACAAAATCTGTGAGCTGACAACGTCCGATTATCCCGATCTTATTGCCATTGACCAACACCTGGTTGGGTGGGGTACGGTGGATAGTTGTAGTTGCTTGTTGTAGCAGGTGCTGCCACAGACACCGGTGGGGGTGGTGGATATGTGTGATACTGCGAGTCCGTTGGTACCATTCCAGGACCGGTTAATGGAGGTTGACCCGGTCCGTACGGTCCTGCCGATGATGGATAGTATGAGTAGGCAGATGAAGGTGGCGGAGGAGGTGGGGGATAGTAACCCTGTGACTGATGAGGATGGTACTGGGACGACTGGTAAGGTGCGTGATGATACTGATGATAGGCAGTGGCTGGTGCGTTCGCATCAGGAATATACGTTGGCGGTGTGTCGTAGGTAGATACTGGTGGAACTACAGCAGGTGATGCTACAGTGCCCAT
>CM032178.1:102259-118981 GCA_018908115.1 Anopheles rivulorum
GCTAGCGTCTGGCAGATGAAATCGTTCTTCGAAACTCCTCCATCAACTTTGATGCTGGTGAAGGAGAAGCCTGTTTCCTTTAGCGCACAGTCGTACAGAAGGGCCACACGGAAAGCGAGGCTTTCTAGTAGGGCTCGAACCAAATGTTCTTTACGTGTCGAAGGCTTAATTCCGATGAAACCACTTCCGGCGGTATCGTCCTGTATTGGAGGCTAGAAAAAAAAAGAAATTAAAGAGCTTTAATTTCATACACAAAAGTTAAAAAATCGCTAGACTTACACCCAGCCCACTGAATGCAGGGACAAATAAGACACCGTCTGAGTTGGAAACAGACATCGCCATAACGGAGCTTTCTGCTGGATTCTGAAACAAACCCATATCTAGCGCCCATTCAATGATAGAGCCCATATCATTGGACGAACCTTCCATGAGGTAATTAATGTCCGCGACCGAATCGGTTCCACTCTGCAGCTTGTAGCCAATCAACGGGTACAGCCCATGCACCGAGGCAAGGCACTTTGTTCCAGTGTTAACGTTGAGGAAAGATCCTGTTCCCATGGTTATTTTCACATCGCCACGCTCAAAGCAACAGTTGCCCCACAACGAAGCTGACTGATCGCTAACTGATGCGGCAATTTTGATTTTCGTTCCCAGGAGAGTTTCATGCACGTGGCCAAAATCGTACGAATTATCCACCACCTTTGGTAGTAATTCTTTCTAGAAGAAGAAATGTATTGCACTTTGTATTATAAACATTCACGAATTGGAGTTGCATACAGCAAACCTTAATAGAAAATAGATTCAGAGCCCAACCAGCCCACTCCTGACCAAATGGATCGTAGAATCCCGTCGAGGTGCAGTTTGTCACATCGCTTATATGCTCCACCGGTCCAGTAGGATCCGTTCCCTGCCGCAAACGGTACAGCAACCAGGAATCAATTGTCCCATAAAGCACGTTGCCGATTTTCAGATCCTCTTTTAGTGAAGGATTATTTTGTAGCACCCAGGACAACCGTAGTGTAACCTGAGGGTTCATCAGCTTGATGACACTGCCCGCCAGAAATCGTTTGCTACGGGTAAAAAAATGTAAAAAGCTGGCGCCGAATTTGAGTAGACGCAACGTGATGCTGTTGTTCCAATCTTTAACGAGCTTATCGGCTCGCAAGTCTTTCCATGTGATGAAATTATGGTATACTTGGCCTGTATAACGATTCCAGCATGTAAAGCTATTTCTTTGAGTTGATATGGCCAAACAGGTGAGTTGGTCGATCGACAGGTTAGCATCTATGAAGAGAATAGCCGGGCAAAAAAGATTAAGTTCAATCTGAAACTTAAACCCGTAAAATCAACATCAGACCTTCAGTCACCCAACAAAATATGGACAGATTTTTTAGCGATTAGATAAGCAACATTTGCGTGAACTTTTTTCTTGCATCATTATGATTGCTACTGACCTTCGGTTGCTTGGCGGATCGTTTGTAACACGCTGGACCAGAGTTTTTCCGGGCTTATTTCAACCCATCCTGGAGCTGGGTAAATCAATTTAACCTGATAAAAGATATTTTTCGTGTTTTTAACATTTCTCGACGTATGATGTATGCGATATGGAATTTGCGAGAAAAAACTTACATTGTCGTAGGCCGTGCCGATCAAGACTGGTTCACCGTTTGTTCTTGCCGCGTATATAAAGCACCGAATGGTTGTAGTGCCAACGTCAAGCGTCGCTATGTAATGGCGATCAGTAATTTCCATTGGTGATTTGAAAAGTAGTGACGGAGCCTTTATTGTTTGCCGATGTCACTTAAGCGCCACTTGAACTCGACATCACATCTAATCACACTCACACAAAGGTCAGTGTGCTAAAGTAAAGTATCTTCCGCAGCAACACAAATCACTTCCGACTGTGATGAGGACTCGTGAATGCAGGGCGGGGGACTTGGACGCCAACGTAACAACAACGTTGTTGTCGTACCACTGCGCAAGAAACTCTGCCCGATCGCCGTCATCGCCTCAGTGTAAAACGTACGATTTCAATTTAAGCTGATAAAATCATTGATAGGAACAAGCTGTTGTGGCAGTGGTGGGGATAGCGATGATTGGCGCTGGTTCAAAACGAGTGCTATACCAGCATATGAAACATATGTACCCGTACGCTGCAAAGAAACCAAACCGATAAATTGATTAGCCTAGGGCGATGATGGTGTGCGTTGTTCGCTATGCTTTTCCGGAGGAAGTCGCACTGAAAGTAAGATTTCCATGTTAAACAATAACGACGCATAAAAAATCCGGTTTTCCAATTTACCTCGTGAGATATTTTATCCCTCTCTAGATATCTTTGATGTATATCTTGTAATCCTTTCCTTTTCACACAAAATTTACAATATTTGTTTCATTTATTTACCATCTGTTTTACGCCGTGTTCATATGTTTACCAACAGTCCCAACTCAACCCAGAAAACTGTAAACAGAGTCGTTTGTTTTCTAATTTCTGTCAAACGTCAAAAACACACGGTCCATTATTGCGTCAATGTAAAAATCAGTCACAGGGCAGCAAATGTGTTTCGCAAGCGATTGTGTTTGTTAATAAGGTATTGCTGAGTTTATTTAAAATTTAATAACCAGAAAAGTGTGTATTTCTGTGGATCTGGTGGAATGGGAGGTGTCGATACGAGTGGCTGGAAACCTCGCCGTACAAAAGGTACCGTGATATATAACACAAGAAACCAGTTTGCCTGGGTCGTGATAGCTACCGGCACCGCGATTTTTGCAACATTTTAGTAAGTGAATATAAAGATATTGTTGCATGTAGCCAAGGAGCTAGAAAACTCATATTTTGGCAATGTGCTTTTGCTGCTTTCCACTACTCTTACAGCACTATCGCGAGTTACGTGGGTGGTGATGATCTGAAGCAGCGGATGAGGAGAGATTTTTACGAGAAAACTGAAGAAGAAATAGATCGTCGAAATTTGATGCGATTTAGTTTAATTGCTCCAAAGCGTGGCGACACTATCCGGAAATTGCTGGAAGACGAAAAAGAGGAGCAAGCTAAGAAGTAGAGATGAGCAAACGGTTGAAATATGCCAAGCTAAGGCTTACTAAGCCGATCAATGCGGATGATCCGCCACCGATCGTTGCCCCTATTCAATCAAGTGTTGGGTAAAATTCTATACTATAGCCTAATTTGTACCTGTAGTTTATAGTTAACCAATAAAGTATATATAACAAAGTATCTTAACAGTAGTTATCTCTCCTTTTTTTCTGCTTCATTTCAGCACGGTTAGTACAGTGATGAATGAAACATCCAAATATTTTGATAACGGGCCATGTACCAATGAAGAGACGTTTATACCAATAGACTCTGAAGACTCTAGTGAGAGTAATGAAAAGAACAAGCAGCAAAGTTTAAGGCGAAGAACACATAAACCATCCAATGTATGTTCAGACGATGGGCCTAAGTTACCCAAGCTTAGAAAGAAAACTTCCAATGGAAACAGACTGATAAGTACCTTTATGAGTTCACAAACACATCAAATAGCGGCAGAAGACGATGATTTTGAAGAATGCAAAACCGCCACATGCTCACGATCGAAACAAACTAAACTACAGAGAGTCACTAAGAAAACTACCAAGGCTTCAAAACGGATCAAAAATCAAAGTGACATTCGGAAAGTATTTAAAAAGTACAAAAGTGATCATGAGGTGCTGCATGAGCTGCTTAAAGAACATAGTACTACTGATCAAATCGATCCAGAGCAGCTGCAAATTGCACTAGCTATGTCACGATCGCTGGCCGATCAGGAATGTGGCCATAAACCAACGACAAGTGGGGGATCTCTACGTGAAGACTGCTCAGAAGAAAGTTATTCTGGCGCGTCAGAAGAGCGTCGGATCGTCAGCATTCGTACAACTTTGGAACAGTTTGGGTTTCGATGTAAAAACAGCTACACTGATTACGATTTGAATATTATTTTTGGTAATGCGTCAACTAAGAATGTGAAAAAAATCAAGCATATACGAGCCACGAACCTGCAGCCTAGAAGTAAGGAACAGTTGGCTACCTTTATCGATAATCAAGTACAGAAATTAATTCCTTTGAGAACGATGGAGAGGACTACTTCTGCAGGAAAATTGCAGGATTTGGGAAATAATCAATGTCACTTAAGCAATCATTTTTGGATTGCACAAACTGAACTATCGAGCGATCAACTGATGGAAAAGTATTATGTTCCAGAGCTTTTAGATGCAAATCCAGCTCCTGTCGGGTGTATGTTGAAAAACTGGAGTATGATTCCGGGCCGTGAGACTACACCAGATAGAGATAACGATGTATCGACCGGGCATATACTTTCTCGAACGAATTCTCCTGATTTGTTTAATGATTCAGAGATAATCAACAGCGCGACAGAATGCGACAAAACCAATAAGTCTTTACGAGCTACAATTTATGCAGAAAAGCCTGAACAGGAGTATGGAATGGAAAATGATGAAAAAATGTGCTCACAGGAGGTGATAGTAATTAGTTCTGCAAATGAATCCGGCTTCAGTAAATTTGATGTAACCGCCGTTGATTCGAACAATATAGAGCAGATCACAGAAAAGTACGAAATATCTTCACGTGATCTGAATAAATTTCCTGTGGGGAAAAGGCAAGGTGAAGTAGTTATACTAAACAAAAATACTGAAAAGGACGAAGGTAACTTTGTTGACGAATCGGATTTCTCTCAATGCGCGCAACCTGCTTTTCATCAGAGCTCGGACAACATATTCGACGATACGGATCCGAATCCCATGGTTAGCTTCGAAGTTTATTCTAGTGAAGAAGGTAACAGACTTTGAATAATGCATGTTGTTTTAGTTGTTATTAAGTAAAACTTTATTTTACAATTTATTCATCTAGAGAAGATTTCTGCAACATCGCAAGTGCGTGGGGGAATGACTTCATCAAACGGTGATATTGGAATGGCAAATATGCTGCGAGAAGACTGTAGCAACAACATAATACTTCAGCAGAATAATGATAAAGTCTTGGTGAATGGAGAAAAGAATAATATTTCCAGCAAGTCAATGAAACAGGGCAACAATTCGCATGCCAAGGAAGCACGGTTTTCTTTTGAAAAGGATTTATCATTCCATCGACTTTCTATTAATGCACGTGTGAGCGAAGCTATGAAAGGAAAAGCACATACGGTAGAAACAGTGGATTTGATAGAAAATGATTCTGATTGCGATAGAAAAAAATCAAATTGTGAACGGAATGTAAATATTCTGATTGAGGCACAAAGTAGCCATCTTAATAATACACCGGATGATGTGCTATACATTTCTGATGACGATGTGAATAATTCGATTTGTTGTGAATCGTTACGAGCTACAGTTGCAAGTGACAAATATGTTTTGAATGAAAAATTGGAAAGCACAACAAACGAGGATCCAGACATGACAATTCCATATAACACACCTACATCCGTTGTGCAAAGTAGAGAAAATGTAAACAATCTTCCCTTTAAATATGAGTGTCGGTCTGGTGCGGAAGATGAATCAGAAACGTTAACTTCTTGTTTGAATGATAACGTCAATGAACAATTTGTCGCAGAAAGTAACTGTGCGGAAAGTACGTTTGCTTATCTGGATCACTTGGTGCAGGAGTTCAACCTACCTCCATTAAATTCACAACAAAACGTACTTGACGCCAATCAAAAACAGCATGTATCTATTGCGACAGATATTACAGATGAGAAGGATCTCGAAAGTAGGAGAACAGAATTTTGTCAGGATGTTTCAGTGATTAAAAAAGACGTGTCTAAAACATCTGATGAGTTATCACACCATCTACACCCCTATGAAAAGCCCAAATTCGACGATCATAATATGGATCCTGAAATAATCACCTCTCAAAGTTCTCTGATCAATAGTGTTATAAGTGGTGATATCGGGGCGCCATCGTCGAAAGTTCTGAGTAAAATTAATTCCTGTGCCAAATTTCAAACTTCTGTGGCTTGTTCTGCTTTGAAATGCATTGCTTCAGAAACAGAAACAAAAACGTTCTCGATTCCAAATGTTGCCCCAAATCAATTCAGCGACAGTAGGGTTGAAAATAAATTTAAAGCGTTAAGAACAATTGCAACAGATATGCCTGATTCAGAATATGTTATATGCACGTCGAATGTAAATCAGAAGCCTCCAACATATGAAAATATGTCAACGGTGGAAATTGAACGTGAATTGTTTAAATACGGATTAAAAGCGTTGCCGCGAAGTAAAGCGGTTCGGGTGCTGCATTATTTGTTTGATAGGTTGCATCCATATGTGATGTTAGAAGAAAGAGATAGTATATCAATGGAAAAAGAAAATAGCCATTCTAAGGTGAAAGATACTAAGGAGAAAGATAGACAGACTGTAACAACTTACAGTTCGGTTATTGAAAGGCCTCTCAAATGCGCTTTTCAATTGGATCTGAATAGTACGCAATATTTCTTCCCCTCCAAACCAAGAAAAAAGGCAAGCATAGACTTTCGTATTTCTTGGGAATTTAATTATTAATCATATTTTTTACAATGTCAGATGGCGTGGTGTGCGGTTCCGCTTCACATTTCGTTCTTTAATTTGGTGTCGGAAAACAATCAGCTACAGCGGCAGATTCTACGGTACGAACCGATTAATCTAGACGAGATTGGTGGGCTATTGAAGGATGCTGGATTGCGTTATGAAACAAATGTAGGTAAAACCAAACTAGCATACTGTCAAATTTGCATTAAATTATTTTTATCGACATGCTTTCCTCGACAGGATCTAATTGCGTTTTTCGACAAGCATTGCATTACATTTCGGACTGCAGCTTCTAGTGGAGATCGATTAGCAAGCACAAAAGATGGCAACAAATGAAGCCTTCCATCGATAGCCTTCTTATACACAGGTGATATATCGTTCAATTGTATGTTGCATGAGATTTTGTATTCGTGAATAGCATTAAAATTGCATTCCACAGGAAAATGACAAGCATATTTGCTGTGGTAAGACGCGTAGATGTGTAAACTAAATAGAAATACTACCGTTATTTTTTAAGTGCTACGAAAGAAATACAAATCATGGACATTGATTTATTGAAACTTTTATTAAGGACCGTTTATTGCGACATTCTCGTTATCCGAGCATATTTAATCCTTCACGAGCTAGTCACATTGGCTGAATATTGTCCTTGATAGTTACCACGAGGGTCGTAGTTGCACACAACGTAAACTTTAGTTCCTTGTACTGCAATACCTACACCTAGGTTCCGTGAATTCTTCCACACCACCTGGGTGAAATGGCCCACCTGTGAGAAGTTTGATGGATTCGGAACTCCGAATGTATAGCTTTTGACCTCATTGTACCAGGAGTCCACTGCTTCTGAGCCTGAGACTTCACTCTTACCGAAAGAAGCATAGAGGTTTTCTCCGTATTTCTTTTCGCTGCGATGCTCCAAGGTATTTCGACTTACCAAGTTCTACAAATAGAACAATTAGAATGTAGTTAATTAAACCAACCAACTGAAATGTAAAGAGAGTTTTTCTATCTGGAACGAATACTTACGTCAGCCCATTCTTGAGCGTATTTACACAAACCAGCATCGAGCTGTAAAGGTTGGGCCGAATGTTTGGCACGCAGCTGGTTGTGGCGCTCGAGAACTTCTTTTTGAAACGTGGTGAAACTAAAGGAAATGGGAAGAATTATTTAAGAATATACAGTTGCGATACTACCAACTTACCTCATCTTTGATGTTGTACACGGTTAGAGCTAAGGATGACTGATGATTTCTTTGGCTGGCTCAGGTCCTTATATTCTCCAGTGAGGTTTGTTCAAACCCTTGATGTCATGGTATTGTGTTATCAATGGTAATAAAGTTAGCAATATGTTCATGCTTTACATGAGCAAAAAATGGCAATGATAATAAAGTTAGCTAGAATTCATGCTATAAATCAGCAAAAAATTGCAAAATTAGGCAAAAAACAAAATTTGCAAACAAATTTTATTCTCAGGTCAACTCAGATCAATCCAAGTTAGCGATAACTTTGTCCTATATGCATAGAATAACTAGAATAGCGCTCCATATAGCTTAATCTCATGATTTGACCTCTGGCGACTGTTTTGATTTGCAAAAGCGAAACAGATGTTACTGAAAAAGAAAGTAATCTCAAATGCCAAAGTGATTACTAAAACTGATACCTTTTTCGAGGGTAAAGACAAATCGTTTTTGTTTTTGAAAGGGCATCTTAAAGTTCGAGAAATATAACAATGAATTTGTCATTATTACAAAGAAGTAAGTAATACGTAAAATTTTTGAAAACTGTTACTATTAGTTACAATGGAGTGTTTTTCGGAAATGATTTCAATAATACTATAATCGTATAATTACACGCCATTTAATGATTTTTTTTACAATTTAAACGTCTGCTATACAAACAATCCAAAAGAGTCTAACAGATAAGATGGAAGAAATAAACTTAACTTTCAAAGGCTCTATAAATTTCAAAACATCTAATTAATTCTATAACCAGCTATGATTTTTTACCACTTTGTGTTGTAAAGCAAATCGTGAAAGCGGCATATTCTGTACTATGAACCGGTTTAAACTAGCGTACATTTATAGAACACTTTTTTATTTCTTGTAGAATGCTTAGGCCTGTATGTTTGCTAAAAAAAACCTTATATGTGTTATACATAAATGTAGGACAGTATTTCCTTACATTCACTTTATTCATACGTATTTTTAATAAACATTTGATAGTCTCATTGCGTTATCCAACGGGTTTGTAATCCGTAGGTCATATAAAAAGTTATTATTTACCTTTCAATTATACTTGGAGTGAGATCATTGCATTAACTTATTGTCTTAAAACTTCCTATTAATACTGTGCCTAAATATTGTATACATTTCCTGGAAGATCGTGGTTACACAAAACAAATAAACTCAAACCTTGATCAGCTGCTCCCACTACCAAATGATGGATATTTTTTTACATTGTAGGTGATTAAACGGCTCTATTTGCTGCATATTGTGGCACTCCTAGTATTATTCAGTTTATTCTCAAGTAACATATATATTCTCAAGCGACATTCTCGTTATTCGAGCATATTTTATCTTTTACGAGCTAGTTACATTGGCTGGATATTGCCCTTGATAGTTACCACGAGAGTCGTAGTTGCAAACAACGTAAACTTTAGTTCCTTGTACTGCAATACCTACACCTAGGTTCCGTGAATTCTTCCACACCACCATTCGGAACTCCGAATGTATAGCTTTTGACCTCATTGTACCAGGAGTCCACTGCTTCTGAGTCTGAGACTTCACTCTTATCGAAAGAAGCATAGAGGTTTTCTCCGTATTTCTTTTCGCTGCGATGCTCCAAGGTATTTCGACTTACCAAGTTCTACAAATAGAACAATTAGAATGTAGTTAATTAAACCAACCAACTGAAATGTAAAGAGAGTTTTTTTTTTATCTGGAGGAAAAACCGTTTCTACTTAATAGCGCATAACATTAGATGACGACGATTGGTATAAGATTCCTGACTTTCCACTTAAATAGAATGATGTAAATATTAATACATATTCGGTGCTGTCTACCAATAGGCAGTGAATAACTCTCCAGTAGGCGTACAATGAATCTTTTATTACCATGGTGCAGTAATTGGATAATCATGACCCTGACCATGTGTGCAAAGGGGTTGCATTGAATTTGGTACCTTAATTGTGTGTTTTTGATTACTTTTTGTGTTTGGGTTTAACAGAATTGAATGGCGTAGTAATAAAGATCATCGTCTAACTTTACTGGGACCATGATGAATTTTGTGATAGTTTAGAACAGTGTTTGGTGGGTGTGTACTCATAGATCTGTCCAGCAATTCACGATAAGTTAATGATACACATGACAAGGAGGAATTGATCCACATACGTCTCTGTTCGTAACTTGGGATGGATTTCAATTTGGTCATAAGCTTGCGATTGTTGCTTAGGTAATGTAATTTAATAACGATTTTTATTGATACAGTAGCTTTGCAATAAGTGATGTGTCTGTGCATTAAGTATGTATATTTAATGTTTCAAATATTCAAAATGTCTTAAAAAGAATCGACTACTGAACGAGTACTGGCATGTTTTAGTGGTGTAGTAATTATGGCTAAATAACTAATAGCGACAGTGTATCAAAAGTGTAGGGATTACTTTTCGAGGTTTGTGTTGAACGCATTTTAACTTTATCTAAAAACAAAGGACTATCTTTAAGCCGTTAGACTCAAGAGATCATCATATCGGAAGATAAAATAATTGGAAAGGTATAAGCATGAGAAACTGTTTGTAGAATAATAAAATTTGTTGTACTATTAGTTAAAGCATTACATGGAATGGGGAGATGTGCAGTAAAATTCCAAATCATATTTATAACAGTTACGAACACAAGAATGTAATGTGTATTTTTAGTTTAATCGATTTTGTTTTCAATTGTAATCGACCATTGCTTATTATATATATTGCATAGAGAATGTTTTTTATGTCACTACAATTTTACGATGTTTTGGTCTGCCACTTCTGCCTTTTCTTGAATTAATTTACTCGTAGCTGGATAGTCTGTCCTGCGTACGGGGGACAATAGCGTGTCTTTGCGTACGGAGGACGACAGTGTGTCTTTTTCGTGCCCTAGACGAAGGAAGAAAGGAAGGAAGTGCATGTTGAGCATAAAGATGCCATTCACGCTTGGCGAAAAGAGACAGCAGCAACAATGCGGATGCGTAAAGATGGAACGCGTACTACAATGAATTTGTAAACCTCACACACAAGGAAATCACCGGATGTGTGTGTAAACATAAGAAACAGAGTGATATTCGTGTTACTTTTTTGGTTTAAACATAACTATAGAACAAGTTTCAATGGCGGTCGCTGCGTTGTTTCACAATTACTAGGAAGGATTTTATTGAGTATGCAGTAGTTGAACGATGGCACAGCATCGGCACGACGTTAATCACATCACTTGGCGTCCGCTTTAGATGTTTATATTGAAGGCACAAGAAAAACAAATGTTGAAAAAGAAAAAAAGGAAAAACGTCCGTTCAGACTAAGTCACGTGCTGTGTGAATAAGATTCAAACAGATTCTCTGCTGCTGGTATTTGTTTGGATGTAAAACCAAACCCCAATTGGTTAGTTTTTCAAACATTTTTTTTATCTCATCGTTTGTGTGGTAAAAAGGTGATAGATTGAAAACACACTGCTCCCGAGATGCGTTATCGGCATCCTGCGTGCGTAACCTTGATCTTTCCGTCAGTAAAAACAGAGAAAGAGATACAGAGAGACAGAGAGAAATAGATAGACATAGAGAGGGAGAGAGAGAGAGAGACAGAGAAAAAGAGAGAACAAAGAATAAATAGTGAGCGCGAGAGCATTACACCAATGGCGCTTTATGTGTCTGGAGATAGGTGCGTGGATAAACGAGCTCACGCGTAACTTTTTACCGGTGTACAGTATTGAACAGAACAGAAGCAGCTGTGTACAAAACTTTGTTAACCGATCAGTGATCGTCGACATAAAACTAATACGCTCTAAGACAAACCAACCGTATGTCCACCCATGTAACCGGAAAATGGGTAAGGTTATTTTTTAAAAGACAAACTGTTATGGCCTAGCCATTGAAGACTTTGACACTTTGACAAATTTTGTGTTTTCGTGTTCCGTATTCTAGTAACATGTCCACGGATGCATTTCGTGCCAAAACCTGTCTGATATGTTTCAATATTCTTCTTGAATAATTATCTTCAATTTATTTTTACTTTTGATTCTATAATCGTATCATGCTTAATTTTGGCTCACAGGACGTTTTACATGAAGCAAACGATGGTTTGAATGTAGATATTTTCTTGCCGGCCGTACCACACCCGTTCTTTTGGTCAAATGGTGTGGTTCCAGAATGATTCATATTTCGAACAAAGTTTTCCTTGTTGCTTTGCGGTCTCAATGAACCAAGTTTTTTTACTACATTTTTTGCCGGGTTTGTAATCGTGACCAAATGGGAACAATGCAATCCCCAGTATCATACTATACAGACGAATATTTGTGGATAAAACAATTGAATTACATTTGAGTGACACGTGATGCGCATGCTTTGTCACACATTGTGTATACCATGGCTAGGGAGCTGGAGCACTGGCAATTCTCACCCATTCTCACCAGTTCTCTTCGAGCGTTCGGTGTTTTCGGTTTCGTTGCAGCAATCCCGGCGTCCTGTGTTCGGTTTTAAAAAAGTAAAGTTGTGCATCGTAGGCACGGGCGGATATTTGGTTAGAGTGTATGCGAGGGTGTGTGTATGAATGGAGCATTTTCCACCTACTTTTCCTGGAAACCTGGGAAGGTTTGTTTTCGTGCAGCGGATTCATGTGCACTCGGTCAGATTTTGTCGGTACATGTAAATGAAAGTTTGTTGTGAATTCCCAACGTGGCCATATTCTATTGCTCCTAAATTGTTTGTGAGTAATTATTTAGAGTTGCAAGGATGTAGAAAGTGAGAGTTAAGTTGAAAAATAAATTAGGTATAAAACGTACGCGCAGTTTTATAATGGAAATATTTTACCAAATATGCAGTTTAAAGAAACACTAATGGTAGTAAACGCATTTGCCGGGCAAACCCTTTTTGGCGGCAAACAGAAGTGGACGTAGAGTGTTCCAACATTTTTATTTTAATGGTTGTGTGGTTCACTCACTCACTCACCAAGGAAGTGTTGTACCTTTGCACTTTTAGAACGAATCACAATAGAGTTTCAGTATCTTCTGAACGATGACAAATTCGTTGGAATTATAGCGTTTTGCATGTGCGTCTCTGTGGGCATACTGCATTGGATATCACCGGACAGAAAGTGCTGAAAAATTAACACGAAAAATTTATGTAAACTTTCAACATTCCATTTTTCTCTTCGTTTTTCGGAATCGCAGTCCTAAGCTGAAACGCTGGTTTATGAGACTGATGAATTGTGGGCCGTCTGCTTAAGTCGTCTATCAGCCGATAAAATCGATTACATAGGAGTAAGGCAATGGAGAACTTTAGTGAAATACGATCTATTGATTTGCTTCCGGTCTTAGGAGGATACCATCGTGCAAGGTCAATCGGTCCATTGCCGGATATAATAAGGGAAATTAGGCCCTTGGATCATTTGCATACAAAGACGACGACAGATGTGTTAGGCAAAATAACACAAATAATTGACGTATTGGACGCGTAAAGCTCGGAAAGCGTTGAATTTGGAATGAGTTTTAATTTGGGTGTCGTTCCTGTACGATTCATTGTGTCGGATCCGGCTGCGTTCCATTCGAAATCGTGAAGTTGGGGATAAACAAATGATTGTGTTTGTGATAAAGCGCTCGACAATGATTTCACTTTTGATAGCCCGTTGGAACGAATTTTAATTCGTTTTGCGTGTAGTGTTTTGTTAATGCACAGTGACCAAACTTAAACTGTTGACAGAGAACGATCCCTCTTTTCATAAGCGTCGTGCGGTGACCCCACCTTACCACCTAGTCGCGTAGTCATTTTAGCAATGTTAATATAGAGTTACCCCGAACGACGACAAAGTCGATTGGAACCTGTTGGAAGTGCTTTTGATTTTGGACATGCGACACACTCTTGATGAGGATAGGGTACGCACGATGGGTACAGGGAGCTCCCTATTTTAGGGAGTTGTGGGGAAACTGCACTTATTCGAAAATTCAGCAAAGGCAGAATGGTACAAGTATATCTAATATTTTAGTTAGGTTTGGTTTCGTGTGTTTACAACGATATGCTAAGCACACATATGATATGATTAGTTGGGTAATAATTATTTAACATTAAGGATGACGGTTTAGCTAGTTAGTTGGGTATTGGATGGTATAAAATGACCGCTGCCCATAGTTGACAACACTAAAGGTATTGGAAATCTAATTGAATGATTTTATAAACAAAACGGGGCGCTGGAATAACAACCGGTGATGCAGGAAAAGGCAGTTCGCTCATTCATGACTGGATCCGGATCAATACTTTCCATTCCAAATGGTATAGATCGATTTCCCCTAACATTAAAAATTGAATCCTTGCTAAACAGTTTGCCATCATCGCGCAAGTTGTCGTTCTGTCACCTGATAATTCAGAGATATACTAAAACATCCTATCGGAAATTCAGCAATTCGTTGGCAACGGACGTGAAGGAGACGCAAGGCGGTGTAATTTTTCCGCAATATCTTGTAGGTTTGCTGGTTGCCTTGGAAACATGCCAGAGCGAACGCGGTGGTGCTATGCAAAAGATGGCGCAGTGCCAACACCACAAGCGAGGATGTATTTGGCTCCGTTTTACTTCAGATTTTGAGTTCTTGTTCATCTTGGTGATGGCGTTTTTGGCGTTTTTGGGAGCACTCGATGTAAGTTTCTCGAGTAATAATCTCGATGTAATCTCGAATGAAAGTTTGCGCAGAGGATATTTCAAAGCTTTAAAATGAATGTTGGCTTTGATAAATGAAGATGAAGACGCTGGATGAGAATGATTAATTTGTTTAATCAGGCCCCTTTATGTGAACAGGCACAATTCTCATCTAAATCTCTGTAAAAAGAACATGTGATTTCTTCAGTCACGCCATTTGACATAGTCAGTTATTATTTTACAGAGTATTTCATCGTGAACTTTCTATTTCATGTACACAGCAATGAGTTATTCGTTGTATGCATGGAAGGCCATTTTCCTTATCGGCCCAAAAAGATACCGAGAGGTGAGCAAATATCATAATAAGAAGGGTGATGTTGTCTATCTTGTAACGTGTTACGTGCTAGCTATGAATAGAGACATGTTGGATTCAAAGAACTTTTGTAGTAAAGGTTAAACGAACATACACACATACAAAGTACGATATCAGACAGAGTTGGTTTTCCATTATTGTACCACAAATCGGTATCAGTTGCCAGGTAGAGGACGAATTCACAGACCTGTTGAATGCCTGTCTGCTGGAAGCTAGACAGGGGTGAATTAATCTGAAGATGGTAATAAATGTGTTAAAATTTGACAACATAAAAACAATGCGCACATACTTTTGCCGCCGCTGGTACAAAGGAATGTTGAAAATGGAAATAAGTCGAATATCTACTGCAACAACCCTTCGATACACTTGTTGCAAGGGTTTTGATTTGTAAACTGTACGGATTCTGGTACAAAACACCATACAGATGCTTGCGTAGCTAACACTGAAATTCCTATTACATGAAGAAGTTCGGGTGGAAGACATTTTAATGTAGGATGAACTTTACTTTAAGCATTAGGATACTTGGCTACAGAAAGAGTCAATACACGCGTTTGGAGTCATCCCATCCCAAACGACAAATAGTTTTGAATGTCCGGATAAAACTGACCAAATGCGATGTTTCGGATAGTAGTTTTGTTTTCTACTACCGTTCATCCACAAACGATTGAAGTATGAAACGATCTAGAACGAGTCGCCGATACCGATATTCAAATGCAACGGTTCGCTATTTCATTGCAGCAACAGTTTTTGCAGTCTTATTTGCACAATTGGTCGCCTGTGTGACTTGGAGCTGCTCAATGTGCTCAACGAACGTACCACGGCGTCTTGAAGTCGTCGCCCCGAGATCATCTTGGTCTTTGTATAGAGTTGTGTTGTGTTCGTGGTGCTTATCGCACCGCAATCATGATCGTGATCAATGCAATCGATCTCACTGTTGTCGGCGTGTGATTTGCTGCGTCAGCTGTTGCTCTATGGAATGAGTTTTTTTTAATTTCATTAGGTTCAGCATCAGAGGGAAGCAAGGGTGTAAGTGCCGCTAAACAGGTTGTTAAAAACACGTGCTGTGAATTATAAGTTTAGGACGAGATATCTTGTGTACACCAGTCACTGCTACCAGCAAGCGACAAGAAATCATGACGTTCGTCTAGTAATTTTCAGACAAATACATCTCACCGTGCCCGTTCCATGGATAAGAACACAACGGTGGAGGCAGTAAAGTTTGTAAAAACAGCGGCCACGAACAAACAGCCGATATCAGCAGCAGGTTGCAGCACTGTGCGTTTGATACGGGACGGAAATCATCTTTCAGCAAGATGGAGGTGTGCTGCTTAAAAATGGCTTCCAGATGCAGGTAAATATACGACGATCCGTAACAAGACTGAGAGTCATGTGTGTTTTGTGTGAAATAGGAAGGGGTTAGTGATGGGTACGAGGAGGGTGGGGGGGGGGGGATTATGAGAGGGGGTCGGGTATTTAGTTGCGAACAAACAAGTAGTTGTGAAGTATAGAAGGTGTCAGCGATTGTAATACGGTGAAATATCGGATGCGGGAACACTCACGGGAACAACGTCAATGCCTTGTCTCAGAATTATTTTCTGCAACATACCGGCTGAATAAATAGGCGAAGAAACGCACAACAACGTTTACCGCTTGGGACCAACGTATACGTCATTTGTTGCCATTGTAGGTAAATGGGACAGCGTTAATACAGCTAGGAGCAGTTATCGGTGTTTGAAATGTGTGATTGTTTTTTTGTTGTGCTTTAAATTTTATGAACATAAACGATGACGATTGTGTTACGTGTGGATGAGAAAACCATCTAAAGTTTGTTCCGGGCTGTTGGTTCTGTTCAGATAGAACTCATCTGCAAACCGTCGCTATAGATTTTAAATTTATGTGCGCAAATAATTGAGCGTCGAGGAAGGGGAGCTTAACGTGTG
>CM032178.1:119674-129752 GCA_018908115.1 Anopheles rivulorum
GGTTTTTCATTTTTGTGGAGCCGGGATGGGATTGATGTATGAAGGGAAAATGTTCCATTTCCGCTTGTTATGCAGAAAATAATAGTCCCGCGTGTGGAAACCTGGTGTTTCGATTGTGCGATGTATATTCTCAGGTTTGACGTAGATTTCGGTACCCGATTTGACCCGTGGTAAAGCACTAGGAATAGTATTGGAAAACCTTTTCGCAGTAAATGTTTTTAAAATATCAATACTTGGAGGTGGAAAAATTAACTGCTAATGTTATGCTTTATCTGTTTCACTTGCTTGGAAAGTGCTCCGGATCCGTGATGGATAGTGGTTCGGCAAGTAGAAGCCAAGTTAATTGGATAGCTTGTTGTTATTGAGACATTCAAGTAGTCTAAGTTGGGAATTGGTGGAAAGTAAGGGAAAGTATTGGGGCGTGCTTGTTAATGTGCTAATTTTGTAGGTCAACTCGGCAAGATAGTGTGGGACGAAGACCATTTCAAACATTTCTGATGGTGATAATAAGAGATCCACAATTTCATTGTACATCATTTTAGTCGTACTTTCTATTATGACAGCTGATACTCGAATTACAACATTAATGAACTTCTCCAGACATATTAAACAAAACAGACGTGCTCGCCATGGCCAAAATAATTAAGGGCATTCGAGCGCCATGGTGCAGCCAACCACGGCATACAGCCATTTGTTCTCGTTGTTCGGTTTTCAAAGGGGTCACAAGAAAACAACACAAAAGATGTAAATAAAATTGTCACTAAAATCCCTTGTCAGTTGCATCAACAACTGGCTAGAATATGATAAATTGTGTAAAGAACGCGATACAGCCGAATTACCAAACTTACGACACTATGCGATGGTTCTCTTTCACCCAGAAGGTTTATGTGTGCATCGTTTCTCTTGCATTCGCATGCGACGATATTCATGGGAAAATCGCTGATTCAGAAGAATGGAAGGATGTAGTTTCACCAACCCACCAACGATTACAATGGTGAACTTTCAACTTTGTAGTATGTGACCTTGACATTCGTGGACTAACAAACGATGAAAGGTGTATATGTTTCCATACCGTAGTGCTGGACCGCTAGTGTTTTCGTGTAAACGTTGTTTAATTAGCTCCCCTATGTTTTCGTTCTCATTTCATTCTCCTGCTCGACACACTCGCTATGCTACGAGATTGAGCAAGAAGAGTGGAGCAACACAGAATGAAGGAAATGTTTATGTTTTTTCGGATCAGTTGCAATGATCCGCATGATTTATAAACATCGTATATAAACGAAGTTAGGTATAGATGGTGTATAAGTATGATTCCGGGTGGATGCATATTTGAATTTAAATCATTGACTTCTACGGTAGAACTTCGAATGGATGATTGAACGATATAAAGTACTTATAGATTAAGATTGCTAACCAACAGTGCACGTTTGGTGTTACACAACATCTCTCCAAGAGAGATCAATGCACGTTACCATTAACGTGGTTAATGGTTTAACGGCTAGTCACTACAACAGTTTTCGAAACGAAAGTCATTTATATTGTTTGGTTTTAGTTCAGCTTAAAGTTCCGCTGTGGCAAGTATATGTATGTTTGGCATGATAACTCATGCTTCGACAACGTAGTTGACTGTATGGAAGGGCTATGTTATCGAAAGACCATTTTTCGATTCAATTTTGCTGCTTTTTGTACGGTAGAGTGCCTACTTTTGTTTTATCTATGTGATAAAAAAATGTAGATAGGTGTGATGATTTACGAACGGTTTATTATTTGTTAGGTGACCAAAAAGTGTACCTTTGAGTGATAAGTATTGCATTGTGCGATAAGATTTTTTTCGTTTTCTGCGAAGTCAAATGAAACGTTACGTCTTTCCTATACATTGGCAGATGTGCGGAACTTAGTTGATTTGAAGATGTTGTCTGTTTAGCTTTGCAAACACTGTTCTTTCCTGTTATGACACTGCAACCGATGAGGGCAAAATGTGTCAGCTCTGGCTTGCATTTGTATATCGATAGATTTCTAATTGGTCCGGCGTATCGCAGAATGGTCCGGATTGGATTTGGTACTTGTGTTGTAGTATTTAAATTTTCATGAAGGTCATACTTTTAAGTTTGTGAAGGACATATGTACCTCCAATGTGAAGGTAATTAATTTACGTTCTACATGTTCTCCAGATTTTTTATACAATCAAATATGTTTGCTGTATAATGAACGGGTGTAACATTAGTCGAGTTGAGCACATGTCGTATTAATTCAGTAATTAAACTTCCTCTCTTAAATCAATCCCTTTGTTTTGACTACATATTTGCTATTGTTAATGTACTGTTTTGCTAATACTGGGATGAGAGCGCAACATACTGGATCAAATTTGATCGTTCCAGTTTTGATAGCATTTGGTGCATGTTGTATTTGCAATACTTCGGATCGAATCACTAAGTCCAGTTACGCATGAAACCTTTGGAAGCAACCCCTCAAGTTGTCGTGGTATGTGTTGACTGTGACCCCTTGCAGTAGCTCAGTTAGGTTAGGCCCATTTCAGCGAAGGGTGTTTGGCAACTACGGCAAACGTGCAATCGATTAACATGTGCATATGTTTTGCACTGGAAATTTCCTAAAGTAAACAAGCCATCAACATTTCGCACCATGTTGGCTCGGGTGGCGGTATCGTACGTAGCTGATGCGAAAGCGATACGACAGTTGCTGCTCGTGTTTCGCAAAAGGAAATCTACCGGACGAAGAATGGACCAGTGTGGACTGACAATTGCGAATGAATAGTTAACCTCAATTTATGATGTATTAATTATGGCGCTGTTACAATGATGAGATTAATTATCACCAGCAAAGGGGGTGGTCCTGATCTGGCTGCATCTTGAACGTTATTGGCAGCTAATGGAGGTACAGTAGAAAAAAAACGTGTTCTTATTTTCCTGCTTTTTTGTTTCTTGGTTGGTGATCAGTTGGGGCGATAGAACACGTTGTGTACGAGGCGAGTTGGAATGTAACGATCGATAAATATTAACGAAGGTGTTCCCGCGAGCGCGAGAGTACAGCCAAACTGAGGTTTGTCCTTGTCGATAGCGGTAGTACCGTCGGTTGACGTTTGGATATTGGCAAGACTTTTGAGTCATCAAGCTCGAAATTGAATCGTCAGTTGTTGGATGAGAATAAGCCAGTTGACAAAATACTGGCAGTTTGTGGCCGTGGTCACTACGACCGATGTGTGAAGCGTTGTCTAGCATAAGTCCCAAGAAAAAAAACGAAAAAAGTTACCGGAGGCCATTCTCACTGTGCCACCGTTCCAATATGTCACGATGAGCACATTTGTTTGTTAATTAGTGTAAGTAAATTTGTAAACTTGAAACAACGACAACATCAGGTTTTTCGGACGTTTGATGAGAAGCAGCACATTAGAAAAGAATGGGAATGAGAGTTAGTTTTGTGAACAATCAGAGAGTGTTTCTTAGTGCTAAATCACGAAGATGGTTCTTGAAAGGTGTTAAACGATGGTATTTTGGTGTTGTGTGCTTGATGTGTTGAGAAAAATGTGTTAAGACATTTTTTGGCCTGTCACACTATAGCTTGCTAGACTTAAAATCACTACGTAACCGGAAGATGATTTCTTGCCGTGAATTCCTGTGGTGCATAGTGGAAATTTGCTATATCACTGTATTTCATTGAAAATGTGCAGACCAAACACATTAAAGGGCAAATATTTCAGTAAGGTAAATCATAAACATGGCTACCCTACTTTTACATTTGACGTTAAGGCAAACGCATTTGTGATGATGCTAGAAGCCGTTTCCGACCTTTTCCTCATAAGCTCACAATAAGACAAGCGGGCCAAGTCCCCAAGACGATGCATTGAAAATGAAAACCATCACGATGTGAAGGTAAAAGCATTTTACTACTATAAAACCAACCCTCTTCCATCAGAATGGCACGTGTGTTCATTGGTGACGGTTGTTCCGGGTTTGGAATTCAGGTTTAAAAGGTGGACTGATATCTAATTGGAAAAGGGACATATATTCGGAGAGGATATTCACACGGTGGTACAGAAGCTCTCAAACATGTGGCAAACGCTAGGAATGTACGTGAATGATGATAATATACGTGAATGAGCATTATCTACGCGGATAAATTTGGGAAAAGCCATAACATGCCTTTTTTACTTGACTTTCCTCACAGGCCAACGCGTCCCATAAAAGATATAACGCAGCTTTCCTCAGCTGGGTCTTCACACGATTGTGGTGCCTTGTCGCGGGTCGTTATGGTCAGAAAAACGGATCAGCGCGTCATCAATCACAAGGGGAGCCAAAAGGTAAGGGAAAATGGTTTACCTCGAAAGACACACTAACTAAGCGCTGTATGAACCAACCGATACTGAAAGAAGCGATTCTCTTACGGTTACTGTGAATCTAGTGTTATGAAGTGAACAGTATGTGTTTCTTCCTTAATGTTTAGTTTAGTAATAATTTCACCCGTGAGCATGTGCAATAGTGTGAAAGAATCTTGCAGTATTTCACTACTTACTTTGTGTGAAGGCTCGCTCAAACATACGCCTTCAACAAACAGGTTCAGGCATAATAATATGCGAATGAATTATGAATGTGGCAACTAAATTGAACCTTCTAGTGCTTGTTGCAAGCGGATATCGTCCAAATTTCTTAATTTTCATGCTCTGTTTACGTCATATGTAGATTGTCTTTTATTTACTCAGATACGTAGATCGCAATTTTTAGAAGTTGAATAGATTAGGCCAGGAATGCAGATGCTCTGTTCTTGAAATGCTCCTCTATTTGTGCATTATTGAGCCATAGATTCTTTGATTGATTCATAAATGTCGTTGCTGTATTGGCATTTAATTTGGAACGATAAATTTTTACTTGCCTTTTTATGGTTGGCTGTGGCATGATAGATACAGGCTGGCACATTAATTTACTTTACATTTGATTCCACTTTTCTTCTGACTTGTAGGATCCTCTATGCGAGGTTATTACGATGGAAACGATACAGACATACAAGGGTCACAAACCCGACCGGACTGTGGTGTTTAAGGAGAAGTTCGATCTCAGCGGGAATGACATGTCACGTTCACTATCAACTGGCAAACTCTCCGTCGGTTCACCGCGTCTCTCGATATCTCCACTTCGAACAATCCTTACGACGAGTGCCGAGTTGGAAAAGAATCGGACGGGCAGCGATCGAAACAACAACACACCAATGGGTAGTAAAGCGTCATCTAGTGATCCAAAACGACTCAATGGCCAGAGCGTGTTCGGGTCGCTCCGGCCAAAGTCGCTGGATCGGGACAACAATAATGCGAGCCCATTGCTGCGACACTCAAAAAGTCCGTCAAAGAGTCCCACGATCGGAAGCTTACGGCCAGGTTATGGTGGTTCACAGTCTTCGCTGCGTGGCAACACTTCTTCAATATATACTGAGTTCGAACGTGATTGTCTGAAGGCACACAACGAGTTCCGGACTCGGCATGGTGTACTACCGCTGAAGCTAAGCAAGCGACTGTGTCGGTATGCAGAAGAGTGGGCGAAGGTAATAGCAGCTCGGGGCGTGCTGGTGCATCGGAGCAATTCGGCGTATGGGGAGAACATCTTTTGTTCGTGGAGCTCCTCAAACATAGCTGGCTCATGTATGTCCGTAAGTGGACGGGAACCGGTCGAAAATTGGTACAGCGAGATCGACCTGCATGTGTTTGGGAAGGAGCCAGCCACACTAAAGACGGGTCATTTCACGCAGGTCGTGTGGAAGGACAGCCGTGAGCTTGGCGTTGGATTGGCACGCAATCGGTAAGCAAAATATCCAAGTGTGTGTGATGTACGGATTACGTGTGATGTGGATTAACTAAGCGTTACATTTTACAGCTCAGGACAAGTGTTTGTGGTGGCTAATTACGATCCACCAGGAAATTACATTGGCAGTTTTGCAAAAAACGTCCCACCCATGGGAGGATTTGAAATACCGAAAATAATCGTCGACAAACCGTCGGTTCTCAAGCAACCGCCTGTGGATGATTCAACAGTAAAGACGACGATTTCGTCAATGCGAAGACCTGGTTCCGAAAAACCGGAAAAACATGTCCGTATCGCGGATGAAAATGACCCGGAGCACTTCGATGACTTTGTACTGGCAATGTTGAAGCACCACAACGAATACCGGAGACGCCATGGAGCAGTGGATTTAGTGTACGTTTAGCATTGAACAATAATGATCAGAAATTTTCACTTGTAGAACACATTAAATATTAAAGTATAACGTTCTGCATTTTAGCCTGAACAAGGAGCTAGTCCGAGATGCACAACAATGGGCAGAAATTTTGGCTCGAGACGATCGTTTCACCTACCGACAAAACTCCAAATATGGCGAGAATCTCTACTGTCTCTGGTCATCGGATAGAAATGCTCGTCCAAATGCTCGAGACGTCTGTCGGTCGTGGTACGAGGAGGTGAAACAGTACGCCTTCACGATGGAACCGCGAGCCGCCATTAAGGGTGGTCAGTTTACGCAGATGGTGTGGAAGGGAACGAAAGAGTTGGGCGTTGGTATGGGTCAAACGCGCAGCGGTAAGGTAATAGTGGTATGTACGTATTATCCGCGCGGAAACATACTAGGACAGTTTTTGATCAACGTTAGTCGGGGACGTTAGGACGAACGGAAAGAGGCTTAATTACGTGATTCAGTACCTTTCACAAAACAAACGATAATCAGGAGAGAAGCCTTAATCCGTGTACGGAAAACACAAAACTACACTTGCAAGGTCTGATTGCCACTGATAGCAATCGTTGGAAGATTTTTCTCAAACCAGGAGACACATCTGTTGAGCATCGTTGTATCGTATTATGCAGAAAAGTGTCTGTTATACACCTTTATACAAGCACACAGATCACATTTTTCATAAAACTTACATAACTTACATATTTGCTTCGTAAATTTACATATAGATAAACCTGCAAAGCGCACAAAATATTGAAGGTTAGAAGAAAGATGAGTCACCTCGATTAGGCATAATAATCCAAGTGTTAGTGTTATTTTATACTGCACATAACAGTAAAGGCTTATTCACAGAAAAGCGCATCCCTCCAGCAAAGTTTCGACGGGAGCTTAATTGTTCGATACCTTACTACACTTCGCGTTGCTTCATATTTCTTTCCAGTGTAAGCTAAAGCTAAAATATCAAAAGAAAATTCCGTACAATAAGGTACATTTTTTATGTATCAGTGCTATACATGTCACTATTTATCTCAAATTTCAACTAATAAACAGACAAGCACACATACGTGTAAACAATTGACTTTTTAATTTCGGTTATTCGATGCTGATTGGAAATAGACTATCCTTTGCCAATCCAATATTGTAGTCCTTCTGGTGGATGCGTTCACACCATCACTTCATCGCAGTTGGAGCCTACCTATCCTGCAATAATAGATTAAAACCCGAAAATAAAAGTTAACGAAATGATAAGGTTTATATTCATACGATGTTAAGTTTAAGATAATTTACAAATTGTACATCTTAAACTACGAGTTCCGTAGACTGTTTCAAAGCATTATCAGAATAATGTATGAAAAACTTCGCACAATCCCGAAAAAACGCGCAGTAGAATATCTGCTGTACAAGATCGAGCACCTGGAAAAACTCAGCCGTAATTGGAGCGTCTCGTTTCGTACCGCACAACATCTGGTGTCCGATGACCGATAGCTGGAATCGCAGTGAAACTCCACAGGCGATCCTTTGTTGTATTTGAAGTTTTCTTCCTGAAACGTGTTTGAATCAGGTACTTCGTTTGTACAGCAGTGTAGTGTAGTTACGATTTAATGTTCTATCCATCTATTCAATGACTCAATTGATGTCATCGCAAATACCGTCCAATATTTATTTTACTTCCTTAAACGCACTCAAGAAATTCTATAAGTAAATTGGAAGTGCAATTTATTACTATACAATTATATCGACCACCTAATAAATAACTCACCTGATTAATTTCTAAGTTTCTCTTTTCAAATGCGTATTGATTGAAGAATATTTTCTATAAATAATGTTGACAGATTCGAAAGAGCATCCATCGTTTCTTGGTAAGTTATAATTTTAAATAAAATAGTACAAATAAATAAGAGATTCCATTCCTTTTTCAATCTTTGTTGAATGTAATCCTTTTCAGTGTCTAGGAGCAGATTTTGGAGATGGAAACTGTAATACTACGTTCTTGTTGTTCTGGTATACGGTTTGTTTTGATGAGCGGCACTGTTTATTTACAGATCTGTCAAATTGCTATCGCCCAGTCAACAAAACGGATGTGAAACTCAAACAGGCGCTACAGTTTTGTCATCCATCACGGTGATGCAAATTGCATAATTTTAGGCGATATGTTTTCTTTTTTTTATTTTTCCTTACATAACATGTAACATAACATGTACAAAACATATAACATGCATTATTATATGAAACTATCCCGTGCTATGGGCTGTACATTCAGAAGTGGTAAAAATATGCCTAGCGAGGCCAAAAATGAACACCTTAGAGGTCGTTACGTGAAGAGAAAATCGTATATTTACCTACATTCAATTCTTTTTTATTCAAGTTCAGTTTTAGTTTTCTTTCATGATGTAGAGTGAAATGTTAAAAACACATGACGTGGGAGAAAATGACTTGTAAACATTTACACAAGTGGTGCCGAAAATACGGGAAATATCGTTTATGTTATTTTTGTTGTTTGTAAAAAGCATAGCTAAATAAGTTATTTTTAGCACAAGAGGTTTCATATTTGCATTTGCATATCATGATTCGAACACGATACTTCTGTAACGACAATGTTGTGAAACATATGGTCGAGTTTCTTTAAGCTATTTTGGTAAAAAAAATATGTAAAGAACTTGTTTAACATTTGAATTATTCGTTGCGCATATGTTAACTCTCGCATGGGGAAAGTAGAGTCACTGTTTCATCGGAAAGTAGGCAATAAGCTAGGTACAATCATTATGCATTGAAGTGGTGGTTGGAGATATGTTCTACAACGTTTAATGATGTTTAATAGCTAAACATAGATAAAGTTTATTATAATGTATAATTCTAAATGTTTTTTATCCATAATAAAAACTTCCCCACTGATAGAAAGCTTTTAACCACAAGTCCCGTATTTAAAAGCATGGTAAGAATATTTCGACAACAGAACGAAAGAGACCAAACATTCTTTGAAACGATGGTAACGAGGGGAAATAATACAGAGCTTTTGGAGAGAAATCCCATGATGGAAAAGTTCGTTAAGGAGAAAACGAAAGTTTATGTCGGGCTTCCGTTTTCCCCGCCGGTGATATAAGCTAAATTCTCTGTAATTTTTTGTACTCTTCAGTTTGCTGCTCCAAGGGTTTCGTAAGTATTCGTAAGCTATGGGGGAAATGCATATTCAACTGGAAATAAATATATCCACCTTTCAGCTTGCATGCAGAGTCATCTTAACTCGGTGTTGCAACTTTAACGAAAAATTTATTCTGAAATAACAAATGAACAAGTATACGAAATATAGATAGAGCATGATTGAAATAATTTGGCATTTAAAAAATTCGTACCCGTGGTGATGATGAGTCTGTCGCACATTAGTTTGCCACTCACTGTAAAGCATGGAGCTGCATCGAAGAAAGCTAGCATGAGAAAGAGCATCCAATTTTACTTACTCACCGTTTCAACAGTATTCGGCTCAACGTCGCAAAATTCTCTTCGATCATCTGGTTGGAAAAAGTTTTTTCCTGCTTTACTTCATCGTGAGTGTGTTATTTTACTCGGATCAGAACGGACGGGTTTGTGCTAGTGTTCCATTTGCGTATTCATTTGCGTGAAACGCTACAGTTGGTGAAGTAGATCAATAACAAAATCTGGTACGACCGTGATGTTATGGTTGTTATGTATGTTATATTGGAATAAAAAGAAACGTTAACTAACTTGTTATTGTCTTTAAGAAATCTGGCCACCGGAGACCGTCCAGATAAACGTAACCGTAATACTTATGCTTTAGTTTTTTGTGACTTACCATTTGTACCAATTTTCCATATTATTTAGCTAGGTGTGCAAGTGT
>CM032178.1:218136-241828 GCA_018908115.1 Anopheles rivulorum
AAAAAAAAATTATCGCCCGTTTCGAGTCTTCCGAAAAATAAATACTAACAACTTTACAAGGAACATTGGACAGGTTCTTGTCAATCATAAACAGGCCCTTTGTCCCTGGAGAAAGCAACAACAAAGAAAATAGTACCATTTTCTCGTCTGCCCTAATATCACCAAATGGAACCCGCCGTCTATTTCAAGGGAGCTCGGGTCCGTTTTGCTCGATGAGCAAGAAAAAAAGTTAATATTTAATGAACATGAGCGCCCGAGTGAGAGCGATAGTTACTGAATCGATATGCTGTTGTACTATTCGAGAGACGGCCTATTCCGGCGCCGTCGGTTTGACTAGTTTGAGAGTGAATATTAATTTTTCAACCTTCTCGTGCAATGCAAACCGATCTTTTCTCCCGTTAGGTTTGGGAGACAATTGTGTACTGGCCACATCAGGCTGAGAACGAGGAAAGGTGTTAGTTCTGTAATTGTTTCAAAGGAGCTGTCCTTGAAGCACAGTACGCTATCACCAGCACCGAAATGTAGCTTCATGTAAGGTCAAGCCGAGTTTCACAGAGCAACCTCTGTGAAATAAATGGCACACCGTGCGGATACTTTCTCGATTTTGCCATTTTGCCAGCAGTTTCCTTTGATAAAGCTGCACTTTTAAAGTCATCATTGGCACGTTTCCAGCTATCCAGCAGGTTAGAATGACTACGGTTCGAAACGTATTAAAAGGTATCCATCGGACAGCGACACAGAGACAACCCTCTTTAATCGAGTAGAACAAAGCATTACTAAAAGAAAGAAGCCAAATGGAAACAAATTCAATTAATGTGTACATGAATATTCCATGAACTTTGAAACTGGAAACCCAAGGCGACTTGTGCTTTTCTCGCATCACCTAGAACGGAACATCTGAGCCGAGCATTTTAACATCCACCATACGTGCGTCTCAGCGCTATAAAAGCAAATCACGCTCCCTGGGGAACATCCGAAAATGGCATCAGCATGGATAGAATGAATTTCAAATGATATTTACAACACAAACGACAACTTTTGCGACCATCACACCTTCCCTTTGTGCAGCCAACAACCAACTATTAAAAATTTCTCCACGTATTGTGCTATAAAAATATATTTTTAAAATAAATAAGCGGCATTTTCAATTCTGCATCTCGAGTATTGCATTTGTTTCCTTCCAGCTACGGTTGTAAGGTGGGCAACAAGACGGAATTCTTGTGGTCAGCAACACGCACCGAGGAAGCGTTTCAGGAAGATCCCATAATCAATTGGGACGCGATTCTGTGGGTAAATCGGCCTACAGAGTTGTGGGCTGTACAATTAGTGCTAGCACTTATTTCGCTCACAGAAGCACTTCTCATGGCGTACCTCGGATATAAGGTAAGCGTACAGTTGATTGCGATACATTTCAATTGCTTAAGACAGCAAAAGTGACTTTAGTTACTGATTAGAATCCTTAATTAGTTATCCTTGGCGATTAGTTTGGTATCCAATGTTGAAAAACTTATTATTTTAAAAGTATAGTGACTTTGGACCTAAATGGTCTCTTTCACTCTTGTCTTGAACGTGATGTGAATTTAAAAAGAAGCAAGTGTGAAACATGTATGTGGATTGCATATTATTAGACGACTGTTGTACTAATGCAGTACGCAAACCGCACTACAAAACATTGACGCAATTTGTTAAAGGATGAGCACGCTCAATCACAAAATCGATAGTTAAGAGAGAGACAGCAACACACGTTATGGCAAAATTAATTCCATTGTTAATTGCAATAAGCTTTATTGTTACAAACTTCACAAAATAATTAAATTTGATGTTTTGATGTTATTTACACTCCCTTCACTCACAACCGCTTCATTTTACCTTTCATTGCAGGGCAACATCTGGCAGCAAATTTTATCGTTTCATTTTATTCTGGAGCTCGTTACAACGATACCATTTGCAGTGACGGTAAGATAAATTACTCTATTGTTTCTCGCATGAATGATCAAATATCGTTGATGAGCCTACTAAAGCAGCTTGCATGTGTGCATCAGTTTCTATGTAGCTTTTTGTTTCTTCTTCTACGAGGATGTCGGCCCTTGGCCACTAATCGTTACTATCCTTCCGAGAAAGCACAGAACCAGCATGTTTTGACGTGCGTCGATTTTCACTTCAAGGATGTCGTCTAACGCACTGATTCAATTGAGAATTCAGAATAAATGAAGTGTATTCTATCTGTTTTTTTTAATCTCTTTATTTCTTTTTTTATATTGTTTTTTTTTGGATTTCCGATCTGCCACCAACACCGTGACTTCCGCATACATACGCAACAGATTTTATGGCCACCATTCAGGAACTTATTCATTCCAGTGTTTCTGAACTGCTGGCTCGCTAAGCGATCACTCGAGAACATGTTTGTAAGTATCTGACTCGAACATTTTCATCACCATTCCCTTACTCCTTCTTTCCTACAATTACCCCTCATATTTGGTCCTGTCTTTTCTCTAAGGGCCGATTCATTTATCCCTACCGACCAAAAGGGCAGTCATATAGTCCTTAGGCTCCCATACATGGAGAGCAACTGCTCCAAATCGGCTCCGTGACATGAAGATGCGATAATATCATGAATGCTTCTCACTACCACTACTCAAAAACCTTTTATACTCATTGTCTTTCCTCGCGCCATCCTTCATTCTCCTTTACCCAACCATCTACTTGTAAATGGATGTGTGTGATAGGTGGACCTAAGCTATGCCAGCAACGTTTTGATTATGGTTCATTCATTTTTATTTTATTATCATATCAAATTTTTACGACCAGCTCTTTCGACGATTCTCTGAGCACGCTTCGAGGGTGTATTTTTCCAAAAACTTGCGTAGTGATTGTGGCCAGCGGTTTATTCCACAGGGAGAAGTGCGAGTGTAGTCGGCAGTAAAACTAACACAGAATGACGTCTGGCGTGACGTTAAGCGCCATTGGCTTTAGCGCTAACTCCTCCTGCTCTAAAAGAAGACGGAAAAAATCGTATACAAAGCATTCTACTGCAGTCATCGTAATAATCGCAATCAGCGTCTGTGTGAGTCCAGTTTGGGTGAAGGGTCTTTCGGTACCTTGTCCAGCGCAACTAATATACCCATTCACCCACACTAGCGCACAAAAGGGGATGATAATGAGCCAAGTTAACTCAGAGGTTTTTGGGTGCAATTCTGCATCGTTGCCTAATCAAACCAGAATGACTTCGAAGTGAGAGCATTATTTATGATCCCACTAGTACCAAGTTCACATCAAATGCCCTTTGGAAACTCTCCCACGTGGGCCATTATTGCTGAAATGGGTTGTGTCTTTGTCGAACATGCTGACAACAACAAAAAAAAAAGTAGTAGCTGTCTTCGCGCGAGTAAGGATCCTTCCGGGTGTGAGATGACTGATCAGTAATAGTTATAGCATCCATGTGCAATATTAAGGACCATATTCAATCCTTTCTCAGACCCCTAGGAGAGTAATGAATGGAATGAATGAAATGGCAATGTCTAAATTGGAGTCCGTCTTTCATGGTTGGTATTTGGTAAAAGACTCATAATTTGCTGCCCATTAGGAAAGATTTTACTACTCCCACCAGACATCTGACCGCATTTCTTTATTGACATTAATAATCTCTTCCTATTTGCCTTCCTTCCTGCAGAATGACCTCCATCGAGCGATGCAAAAGTCACAATCTGCGCTATCACAACAACTGACGATATTGTCAGCGACGCTACTCTGTCTAGTGTTCACAAGGTAAGATGAATAGTAAAACTTCTTTTCCGGTAACTAAGTTAACTAATCCAAACGTCGACCTTCCCCAACTCAGATGCTTTTTCCACTTTGCAGCACATTGTTGCACATGCGGAATGTCACAAATAATACTTTTCATTTTGCATGTGGAAACGTTGATGTCTTACTACTAAACCTCATAGCTTTTTCACTGTTTATTCCGGGTGGAAATCCTTGCATGAAAGCATACCAAGAAAATCAATAATTAATGTGCGACAGAATCGATTTCTAATATAATCCCAATCCTCAACCCAAGTCTTCCCATCCCTTGGTAAATCCTTCCCCATTTCCTATTCTCTTTCTCTTGTGCTCCGCTAGAGGTCGGGGTCAAGAATGCGAAGCGAACCGAATGTAGGTTGTTCCGATTTGGTTTCCATTTCCATTTATCCCTTTTCTAGCTCATGAATTCCCCTCCCGGGTTTCCTCAGTTGGTTACTTTATTTAAATTTCTACTATTTATGCTAATGGCTGTTCGGGTCTGGGAAGGATGGGGAGACGTCTTGTAATAGTAGAGGCAAGCACGCCAAAAGAGAACGAGATTGTTGTTCCAGCGTTCCGAATGTGCCGAACCGAAGAATAGTGGAATGAAGTCAAATGAATAATAATACGACTATGTTCCAGTACATTCTCGCTCACTGTGGTCATTTTTCTGTACTGTCACTAACTATACGGTTGAATAGAGGGTATCATAAATATATAAAGCTGCTTAATGTGTACTCCGCTTTTCTGTTCAACTGTCAACGTTGTCGCCTTGGTATTCATGCTTCAGCTCGCAGGAGTCCAGGAGAGTGCTCAGTTCCAGCACGAGGATGAATGTCTTAGCGTATCGTGAGCTTCATTTAAATGTCTCTGGTGTAATAATTTAATTTAAACAATTCATTTCCATCCCATGAGCTCCAACGCCACGATTCTTTCCGATCCCATTCAGCCTCGCTCTTCTTGGCAGTACCAAGAACATTCGTGTTTTAGAAAATGTCGAACACTTACCGTAGTTCTAAATTTGTGCTCTTGTTTCAATCAAACGTGAACTTTAACTTAAACTTATTTTAAGCGATCATGCTTTTCGATTTATTCTTTTTACACCCACAGCGTTTGCGGTATTCAGCATTTTCAACGGGCCGGCCATCGACACCTCAATCTGTTTCAGAGCACCTATTACGTGGTGGTAACTTTCTCAACTGTTGGGTATGGTGACTTTGTGCCTGATATCTGGCCCTCCCAGCTTTTCATGGTCATCATGATCTGTGTAGCCCTGATAGTACTTCCAACCCAAGTGAGTAGACTTACGGCAAAACGAAATGCTCAAAATGATGGAAATTGTACTTAGATATATATATACATATTTTAGCTATGATTTTTATTTCTATATTTCCAACTTACAAATTGAAATTTTGTCAATATGCTTAAATATAAACTGGATAATGCATTCACTTTCTACTATTCTCGAAACCTAAAACCATTGCAATAAGTTACTTGAGACAACCTTTTGCTGTACTACGTTAATGTCAGCAACGCGTGCTGCATGGTTCCGGGATGAAAAACACTTAATCGACAATCGTCGTTTATTATAGTAACAATTTTTCACACTGTCACTTCCGGACTGCACGACCAATCACGACCAATGGGGCGAAATGTGCCATGACAGTCTAAAAGCTTTCACACGAACGGAGGAGAAGTAATGAAAATCAATAAGCCTACATATAGCGCTTTCAAGCTCAACCTGCACTCTATTGTTATCATAGTCAACTACTGCTGCATTGAATGATATTTCCACCACTTTTTGGCATGCTCCGGCGGCGACTATTATTCCGGCAAATCAAATGAAACTTAATTAGATAATTTTCTGAACCATATCTCAGTGCTAATGCGTTTCTACGCTGTTACCTTGTGCTGACACACTGTCTTGCTCACTCTTCTATCCTCGTTTTGCTCGACAGTTTGAGCAGCTGGCGTTCACGTGGATGGAGCGACAGAAGCTGGGAGGCAGTTACTCCTCACATCGAGCGCAAAGTGAGAAGCACGTCGTCGTCTGCTCGACCACGCTGCACGCTGACACTATCATGGACTTCCTGAACGAGTTTTACGCTCATCCGCTGCTGCAGGACTACTACGTCGTGCTGCTCAGCCCGATGGAACTCGACACCACCATGCGAATGATCCTGCAGGTGCCGATCTGGGCTCAACGCGTCATCTATATCCAGGTACAGTCGTGATTGCCCGTTCGTCTGTTACGAAACGTGACTCCTCATCTAATTAAACGCGATCGAACGGTTGTTCACGTTGCACGTTGCTCCATTACGATAATACCGCAGTTCCGTCGAATCGGTGCTAGATTTGCGCGTGTTTCTATTAATTTCTACCTATACCACGTCGTCTTGGGGTGTTTTTTTGTTTCTTTTAATTTTTTTTAACTTCTCCGGTAAGGAAAACTACGTACCCTTCTCTCTTGCTGATCCCATTTCTCAAACCGTTACATGGTCCAATTAGTTTAAAACAACCCCTTTTTCCAACAAACCTGTCCCATTTCGTGTTTTCAAGCGAGGTTCCTGTCTCTTTTCAGGGATCCTGTCTCAAAGATGGAGATCTGGCGCGGGCCCGCATGGCCGAAGCCGAGGCGTGCTTCATTCTGGCCGCCCGCAGCTACGCCGACAAGACGGCCGCGGACGAACACGCTATTCTGCGCTCCTGGGCCGTCAAGGACTTCGCACCCAATATCCCGCAGTATGTGCAAATTTTCCGGTAAGTATCCCTTGCCATTTCCCTTGGGCGTTGGAGTACAAAATATGGACTCGTTGACTATCCACCTTCTTCCGTTCACAGACCAGAGAATAAACTGCATGTAAAGTTTGCCGAGCATGTCGTGTGCGAGGATGAGTTCAAATATGCACTGCTCGCTAACAACTGCACATGCCCTGGAGCGAGTACACTCGTCACGCTGTTGCTACACACGTCACGAGGACAGTAAGTACGACAAAACGCGTAAAGTTTGAAGAAGCATCAGGGGATGGGATAAAAAATCTGCAAAGATTTCTTCAAAGATCACGTCAGTCTGGAAAGCGGAATGTTTCTCCTTTTTTATGCTTATCCGAAATAACCATTACAGTTCAAATTGTAACGCTTATATTTTAGCTAACAATCTTGATCAAAACACAAACCACAAATTGTCAATCCACAAAACATAAATTAGCTTGCAGTTAAAAGGTGTTAAAACGTCTGATCGGCCGCTTTTTTATTACCAGCAGCATTTTACAATTGTATACTTCTTGGGTTATCTCTGGTAATCATTACTCAACTAAATACTTTGCCCACGCGTGACAGTACCAAATTTCAATGTCCTAGAAATTATCTTTCTCCAAATTTACTTTCATTCGATATCTTGTTTTCGTTTTGCTCAAAAGAAAGCAGATAAATTTACTTTTAGTGGTCACTACCCTGAAATTCTTCTTCATTCTGATATTGTATTGCAGTTTCCTGAATTTCAAACATCAGCATTGTCCCAATAAAATTAGAACAAAGTGTATGGATAACATGTTGATCAGATTTGACGTATAAAACTTTTCCTGAATACTTACATCTAACGATGAAGCAAACCATATCAACTCATGTAATTCCCACTCAGGGAACACAATAATAACTCACCTCAAACCACCATCCTGGTGCTACAGTACGCAGTTCAATTTCATTGCATTAAGTACATTAATTGCGTGTCATGCGACATAAATCCTTCCCTATCACAATTGATTCATACGAGCTTGCTGCTTCCCAAGAAATAATCATCTGCTTCAATTTCCTCAACAGGGAAGGGCAACAGTCGGCGGAGGAGTGGCATCGGTTGTACGGTAAATGCTCAGGCAACGAGATTTATCACATCGTGCTTGGGGACAGCCGGTTTTTCGGTGAATACGAAGGGAAAAGTTTCACCTATGCCAGCTTTCACTCGCATCGCAAGTAAGTAGCGGAATGATTGGGAAAGATACTGGCAGAGGTTTACGATTGCTCATGTCGATCTTCCACTATACACCGTTCCCATTCACAGATACGGAGTGGCCTTAGTAGGAGTGCGACCCGCAGAGCTGCCCGAGTTCTATGAGGACACAATACTACTCAATCCCGGGCCACGACACATCATGAAGAAGGATGACACTTGCTATTACATGAGCATCACCAAGGAGGAAAACTCAGCTTTTGTGGTGAACCAGAACCAAAACCAAAGTCCCGATCAACCTCCGAAAGAAGGTAGGTGGCATAGGAAGTGATCCCTTAGAAACCGTTTCGTTCTCTCTCTTTCTCGCTCTCTCTCTCTCTCTTCATTAATCTCTCTGTCTCTCACTCTCTGTCTGTCGCTATCGTGTTCCCTCCCGTACGGCTTTAAATGGAACTCATACTATTCGATTTATTTGTCTTTTTGATCTAAGCGATGATTTTGTTTTCATTGTATTACAATTTTTCTCACTCCTGTTGGTGAATAACATACATGTGCGCTTAATTTTCAAATATCTACACGATCCATTCTATCGTTTAAACTCTCCAAAAAAACCATCAGTATCCAGCATCTTCCTGCGGGAGTATAATTTTTCAACATTCAAATTTTAGTTTGATTAATTTTTTATTTACTTGAGTGTTTGTGTGCGTGTAACTTGGTCTCACTAGTCTAGCTTTGAGTTGTTGGGTGCTCCTCATAAAATAACCCCTTTGCATAGACTCCATGTTGATCAATGTATCCTCATTTTTATCTTTGTTTGACATCCCAGGACGGTGTGTTCCTTAACCGTTGTGTACTCGACATCAGGCAACTTCCCAAGTCACGACACACTCCATGTTTGTGTTATTTGTTCATGTATGGCTTCTGTTATTGGTTTTTGCTTGAAAGAAAAACTTGGGAACTATTGCGAGCGTTCACGGAAATCTTCGCACCTGCGCCGAATTCTTTGCACACCCTTTCGTTTTTTCCTTGTTTCGTTCCTTCTACCTAAGCATTATACAAAATATAAGCAAAACAAATACAAAACATAATCAAAAATAAAATCAATGCTAGCGAAGCTAAACTTTTCTAAGCATCGTATCGGAACGAATTTCTCATTCTTAATGACACTCTTCCTTTGATTGTCTCGACCTACCAGTAACTGCGAACAACAACAACAACAGTAACAACAACAACCACAACATCAACAACAACACCATCAGTGCCGTCGGTGGCTCTGTGTCGCCCATGGCCCCAGTGCCTTCGGTCTGTGTGCGCGTACCGCATAGTCCCAGTCTCAATTCGGCCAACTCCGACAGTCCCGGTTCACCACGGGCCATTAGCAAGACGGACGGTCACGACTTCACGACACTGGCCGTGCGTGAGTGTTCCCTGCCCAAATCCAAAACTGTGTTCAAGTAAACCCGGACCTCCAACCTTTAACCCGCAATACAAGACCCGCTGGAACGTTTGCCTACAGCCATTGCCTTAAACAAATGTCTTTGCGCTGTAATTAGCTCCCAACCAAATCCACCATCAAGAACCTTGAACGCCTTCTTGACTAAACAATTCCTTTCACTTTAAATGTGTTACCCCAGTTGCGTTGACTTCTTATTTCTTATCTCCTCTGCGTAGATAAAATTGATCTTTCTCTAGCTCTACCTCTCTTGCTCACTATCTCTATAGATAAAAATTGTTTGATTAGCTTTTTTCTCATGCCTATCAAACTGTCGTTATTATCTGCATGCGGAATACCGAAATTGATCTATATTTAATGTATTTTTCACTCTTTTGAATCAACGAACAACATTTGATTTTCTTCCTCATTTGTCATGTTGCTTCATGTTCGTTCGCTGTGCGTAATTATTAAGTTTCATTCTTTGTAACATTATTTACAAACCTCAAGGATTCTCAAACACGCTTACATCTTATGCTTTTACCTCATTGTAATTACTATCTGTTTACTTATTCGTTAATAAGAATGCAATACATTACAATAGATAATTGATTTTTCAGAATGTTTTGTCGGTTCAACTAATTAGTATTGCAAAATGTGAATATGGTTTCAACATAGCTTTTTTCTTTTTGCTTCTTACTAAGGTTCAACTGCTACTGTCGCACTTCGATATTTATTTAACCCTCCACAATCCGCACCGTTTGAAATATGTCATTATCATCATAATCACCCCAGCCTACAATTGAAAGATGTAAACTATTAAACTAATATTTGTCGATCCTCATTTTGAGCAAAGCATTTATGCATGTATGTCATCAGGCGCTCAATCATTAGCATCTGATTGTCGTTCAATTGTTCTTATTTAAATATTAAAATCATTTATCAATTGCCTATTGCCTTCGTTTGCCTTTCATTCATCACACCTGTACTACTCCACAAAACTGTATTCTCTATCACACCTGATAATTTCATCTGCCCGTACGCGTTTGAATGCAATTTAAATTTGCATATATATGCGCTACGTTAATCCGCAACCGTACGTAATACCTCATCTGAAGTTTATCTTTGATTGCCGTTTGTCCAGTGCTCCTTTTCATGTTGGATTATTTATTTATTTCTTATTTTTCGTTGCAATAAACAACGCAATTTCCAATCAATGATTTATTGGAGTATTTTTCCATCAATTTATTTGCTTTTAAATTGATGGAAAAATAGTAGAACGATTCACACGATAGTTTTCTGCTCATTTCAATCAACATTCATTTTCATTTTTTAAATATAATAATGAAAAATATATTCAAAGCAGTACCTCTGTACTATCAGTACATATTGTTTGCCTGCATAAAACACTTTAAGTAAAAGGTATTGGTAAAATATTTGGTGTCTTGTATAATTATTGGCTACCCATGTTCGTCAGATAGTTAAACAACATCACGTATGCCATCCTTTCATTCATTAATCCTATAAAATTGTTCTTCATTTGTATAAATGCATCAAAACAGCGATAAGAGCGTTCCACGACATTCTACACAACTATCGTTGCAGCCACGACTTACCCGGAAAGTGTCACTACTGGAGGAAGTAATGCGTTGACGGGTACTTCAGCCCCTACCAGCGCCATCAATATATCGGACTCCAAGTCCAACCTCAAGGAGAGTGCGGCACCACCCATCGCGGGGACTACTCATACCACGACCACAACCACGACCACAACGACTCAATCAACGTTAGGTCCCCCAACCATCTCATCCGCAAACCATCTCGAAATACCTAGCGGCAACAACCCAAATCTGCTTAGTCCCGACATCCTTAATCAACGAAGAGGTAAGCGTACCGACTTGCCTTTCATTCGTTACCTTTTTTGTCATTGCATGTTAACCCTTTCTTCATTCTTCCACGCTGCCCACAGGCAGTCGAAGACCATCGATTCTACCAGTGCCGGACATGTTCACGTCGTCATCGTTTAGTATCTCCGGCGAGGACGGTATTGATGGTGAGGACAACGAGAGTGACGACGAGATAGACGATGACGTGCCCTGGCGGTCTCCGTCGGAGAAAATTGCGTAAGTATTACACCCGACATGCAATACCTCTCAGCAGAAAAGTCTCTCTGTATCTGTGAAGGTGGTTTCAGCAGGAAAAGCGCTAACATTTGTCTATCGGTGACATTATCCGACTACTTCACCGCAACACAATCGGCGTTTGCGTCCAAATGGCGTCTCTCTCTCTCTCTCTCTCTCTCTCTCTTCCGTTCATTCTTCCATCAGTTATCCGGTAACCTGGTACTTTGATAGAAAGATATTATCAGCATGGAACATAACTAAACTCTAGGGAGAGTCGACCCAAACGCTTCATTGCGATGCGATGCGAAACATCGAGCAAAAGGAGACAGCCATCTGTCAGATGCAGTTTCAAATGCGTTGTACTGCTGCAAATAGAAACGACCCGGTATAAACTGGGAAGGCAAGGGACTGTCTTCGTTGCTTTTAATGAGTGGTTGGTCAGTACTATCTCTCTGGTACCATAAAACTATAAATAACACACTTTGTCGGTCCGCCAGAGCTTTCCCATTATCCCATCCGTCTACTGAATGGACGTACGAATTGTTCTATCCGTCGTAACAAATTACTCACAAACACACGCATAAAAATACTTCCAAGCGTAACTGAACTTTGCAGTACATCATTACTCTTCAGTTTTATGTAAGATTTTTAATCCAACGGACAGTTTTTGTGCAATTAAATCAAGAACTTCCAGTATGGAATTTACAACAATATAGATTAATACATTTTATATCAGTAATGTTGTTAATAGTAAACAGGTAGTGCTCGTATCTCCCATGTAAATCCACGTATCATGAAGTTTTGCTAATGCTATGGATTCGAATTCCTTCTTCGCTCTTAATAAATGAAGCATTTTTTAAATCCTTTTGAAAGGAAAAAATATAGCAATCAAATCAATTGTAATTAAAGGGTTGTTATCAACCTTGTCAAATCATGTCAAATATTCAAACTTTAAGTGGTTTAATTCAAATCGAATAGTTTCTAGAACTGGCTTCAATCACTTCGGATTGGATTTGGTTTAAATAGAACTGTTTGAAAGAAAGAACATGATATTCACTTTTAGCTACTGGTGTCTGATATGAAATCTAAGTTTGTTTATGCATTAAGAACGGCCAGGCCGTATTGCTAGAAAATCTAAGTTCATACTAGAAAAAACATGTGATTTTTATATTAGCTTGTCTTATTCGTTAGTCCTTCACAATTTTTAGTAGTAAGTTCCAAATTATGACATTTTTCGATTTATTTTATATAAGATTCTGCCCATAGTAGTGCTCTTAGCTAGTAAAGTTTTATTATGTCACTTTCTTCGTTCCAAATTATCTCTTCCTTCAATTTATTTGATATGAGATTCAGCCCTTAGTAGTGCTCTTAGCAAGTGCAGTTTTTTATGTTAAATGCAAGCCATAGAACATTCGTCCTTGGGAAAAAATATAATTTAAAACTATTTTTTCCGACTTGAGCTTCAATAATTAATTATGGTTTTAAATTCTTGACCAATTCTGCAATTGTGAGAACACCACAGTAGAGGCAGACATAATGTTAAACAAATAAAAAAAAACTTCCATGTCAATGCCAGTTTTGTTATATTTGGCGTTCTGCGATGATAATGGTTATATACAAGAAGACATTCTAGAAATGAATCTTAAAATAAATCACCTCATACGACGAAACGCATACAATAATGTGATTTGCATTATATCCTTGTTAAATGTGCTGTTGACAGGGTTTCTGATTTCGTTCTTAACCTTATTTTGTTAAAAAAAGAGCAAAATCATTTATCCTGATTCCATGTCCATGTTTCACTTTGTTTATTGTATTGTTATGTCATACTCATCACACATCTTTATGATTGTGTACAATTGCCTGAACATTCCTTCTACTTTTCTTTTCTATTTCTTTCACAATTTTATCTGCACGTCACTTTTTCTCTTCCACTCTCTTATTCTCTCTCTTTCTCTCTCATATCCTCTCTTTCAATCACTGTGCACGAATGAACGAAATAAAAATCTTCTGATAACGATACATTTTTGTCATTCCTGTAAACATTAAAAATCACACAAACATACAAATACACACACACACATAACGCGCAACATATCCTTCCGCCTTGGACGGAATTCCATGAAACAATGCAAAATACAACACAAACACGAAACATAAACATCAACCTGTTGTCAAACTCATTACTATGGATTCGATTTCGATGTAATCACAACAATATTCCTTCTTGAACGCACATACATTCCCGCAAACACAATACAATCTTATACTCATGCACCGATGCACACGTCTTTCGTCTCGTATTCATCCCGCTCTATCCACTTCACTTTTCCTATCGGTACACATACATACGTATACGCACACACTTTAGTTGCGGAAGTGCAGATCTTTCGCTCCTGCAAACGGTGTCGCTCGTTCTGAGCTCATCCGGCGAATCGAAATGTTGTAGTTCGACATCCGATACCAAAGATTCAACTCACACACCCCCTGCATGGCATACTGACTGTTCCCGGTAAGTGTTTTCCTGTTTTTTCTTTTCTTTACTTTCCACTTCGTTTCGACCGTTTTAAGCATTAACCGTTTCCGATGTTTGGCTTATTGGGAAGCCATTTTTGTTGCGCTTTTATTGCTACTATCTGTCCTGTTATTATGCTCCTGTTTGTCGATAATCTTTGGCTTTTTCCATTCTGATCATTCCGGTCTTATTTCTTTCCTAAGCCGTTCTTATTTTCCATTCATAACATCTATCATTGTAATTACCTGATTTTATATTTTATGTAAGTACGGCTTAATACGACTTAATCAACTGAACTAGGAAGCACATCTTTAACATCTTTATTCTGCTGCTTAGTTATGCCAATGCTGGTTTCTGCCACTAGAATGCATGCCTTTCTCCATTAACTAATGTTTCCGCAATGTTTTTCTTGAAGCAATCAAGTGTCCTATTAAACAATCAGGTTATAGATTTGTCGGTATAAAATCAGACTCGACAATTGATGCGGTGCAAATCCGATATGATACTATCTCGAATGAAAGTATGACGAGTGTTACGGATGCGTAGCATGAAATCGGGTCACTCTGCGACTAACAGAGAAGAAGAGAAAAAATGCATCCCTGTGAAAACGCGTTTACAAGGCTAAGAGCAAAGATCGAATCGATTTAATGCTTCTGCTGCCAAAGAAAAAGCCTTCATATGGAAAACTACATGCAGAGCGTGCAAGAGCTGTATTGAAGGATTTTAAGCGCTTCTAAGCTTTTCTACTTAGAGACCATAAAATTTTAAGCATTGGAAGATAGAAGCTTTTTCCCATAGACCTGTTTACTCCACAGCTCAAGAAAGCTACACATAACCATGAAAAATACACCTTACGGAACCATCTTCAGCATTCATGTTGGAATGAAACTTCAAAACTACATCTGCAAAGAAACAATTTGCCCAGTCACTGCCATAATTGCGCAGTATTCGCGAACCTACCAAATTTGAACAACTGCAAGCAACATAAATGAAAGCCAGAAGGGAACCGACAAAAATGATCTGACAATCATTAATCCTCATTCGCGATTCGCAACACGACGACGTTTTGAACTAGAACAGCTAGAATCAGCGTTCGATGTTTTTGTTCGTTTTCCGTTATGGGTGTGTTCTTTCCTGTTCACTATCGTAACATTACATTTCATTTTATTACATTTCACAGTTTTAGTGTATAGTACTCTTGTTCTAATTTTTTCACACAGTTATTTGCTAGTTGAGACCGGCGCACGGTAAAACCTCCTCCAGTTTGAGCTGGATATTATCAGCTGCTAGTAAGATGAGTGTGCCACGCTCTATCAAATGAAGGCTCGCGTTACATTTAATGAACTATTTCATATTTTACCATCATATAGTATATATAGGGCTTTTCACTTCACTAGACACAAATAACTCTCATAAATTTGCAATGTTTTATATTTGTGTCTTTTTTTTTGCTACTCTGGATAACATATTTGTAAACAGCAACTTACAATGGTATAATATAATGAAACAACTTTTATTTTTTTATTCACTGTCTGTATACTTTTAGACAATTTTATGAAGTTGTCTATCAAATCGACTAAATTCATTGTAATTTGATGGCTTATAGTTCCTCCGTTCCTTTTAAATAGGTTTGTCATCTGAGTGGAATGCTTGTTTCGAGTAGTTGCCACATTCGCTTGTACTAAAATCTTCGCGTGTTTGATCTGTAATGTTCGTGTAGAGCGTGTGTTAGAAGAATTGCGCGTCTGCCTCATCTAATCAATCACGATACGGTGCTCCATAACCATACATTAACTCTAACGATATTGGTTTAATTCCTCCTACTATTAGTATGACATTGGATCGGAAAGTTGACTAAACCATTAGGATTCTATCGGATCGTTTTCGTTCAAATCAATCGAACATTCAATCAATTTATTCTTCGTGGAAGCTGGGACACCGTGGCGTTTTGATGCTCTTTGCGTGATAGTGACACAATTCGATCTTAAACGTGGTTTCTTATATTTGTTGCAGGATTGTGAAAGGGTTTCCACCAGTTTCACCCTTCATTGGCGTAAGCCCTACGTTATGTTTTCTACTCAAGGAAAAGAAACCTCTCTGCTGCCTACAACTTGCTCAAGTAAGTATGAACTACGCTAGGTTGGTTCAAACAAAATATGACAACTTTTAATGTACCTTCACAGGTCTGCGAACACTGTAGTTATAGAAATGCAAAGGAATACCAATGGCAAAACAAAACCATAATTCTAGCAGCCGATTATGCCTCTAATGGCATCTACAACTTCATTATCCCGTTGAGGGCACACTTTCGCTCGAAAACGTCGCTCAACCCGATTATTCTGTTGCTCGAACGACGACCCGACATTGCCTTTCTGGATGCTATATCTTACTTTCCATTGGTAAAAAAACTATGTGTTTTCTATATGGCAGCAAATATTCACATTCATCATCTGTCCACCTTTCAGGTGTACTGGATGTTGGGTTCGATCGACTGCCTAGACGATCTGCTTCGGGCCGGTATTACGCTGGCGGAGAACGTCGTTGTCGTGAACAAGGAGCTATCAAATTCGGCCGAAGAAGACACTCTAGCTGACTGTAATACCATCGTTGCTGTGCAGACAATGTTTAAGTATGTGGCTGCGCCACAACAATGATTTACGTGTTTCAGATCCCACAATAATCTTTCCCTCGGACATTATGTTTCCCACTAACTGCTTGACAGATTTTTCCCCAGTATCCGAAGCATCACTGAACTGTCCCAGAGCTCAAATATGAGGTTCATGCAGTTTCGCGCTCATGACAAATATGCATTGCATCTCAGTAAAATGGAGAAGGTACTGCACGGGCAATCCTGGACGAGCCCATCTCGTCTCACTCCCATCAGTAGAACATGGATACTAACGATTTGTTTCTTCTCTTTACCACCTTCATGACTCCGAACCGTGCGGGGAAGTACAGCGGGAGAAGGAGCGAGGCTCACACATATCATACATGTTCCGGTTACCGTTTGCCGCCGGCAACGTCTTTAGTGCTTCAATGTTGGACACACTGCTTTATCAAGCTTTCGTAAAGGACTATGTGATTACATTTGTGCGGTTGCTGCTAGGCATCGATCAAGCACCGGGCAGCGGGTTCCTCACTTCGGTAAGTTAATCGGGCAAACACACATTCCACGTCCACTTAGCAAACCAATAAACGATCTGAAGCTGAAAGGACACCGCAACGAGCTGCTTTAATTCAATTACGACGAACTGGTCAGTCCGAAGATCAAAGGACAGTGAGTTGACTGACATAGATTCATTCAGTTTTGTCGGGTCCGGTTAATGCAACTATAGCACCAACTTAACGCTTCATTGCTACACAATGTTGAATATTTTATCAAGTATTATGTGGACAATTTTTCGGTTTCTGTTTAATGCGACACACTCTACGCTCTCCCATTTTTATGCTTTTCGACTTATTAAAATTCTCTATCGTTGCAGATGAAGATCACGAAGGATGACATGTGGATACGTACGTATGGCCGGCTATATCAGAAACTCTGCTCTACCACGTGCGAAATTCCGATCGGCATCTACCGTACGCAGGACACGTCCAGTGCGGATGCATCACATGTGAGTAATTCGCCAGTCGCCGAAAAATGGCGTCCATTTGGATCTTTCGGGACCTTTAAACATTGTGTGCGGTTGCGACCATCGGTGAGTCCAAATTTTAAAATCCAACGCCCAACCGAGCTTAAATCACAAAAAACAACCGAACATTTAAACAAAATTAAAACAACTGCAAAAGCAAACAAGATCCAGAATTATGATAGCTATTCACTATTTTGCTTTCGTTTCTTCGTTACGTTCATTTGAATTTAGTTTTTCCTAATTTGATTATGCCTCATCAGTTTTACTTGTTAACCAATTTGCTTCCACCTGATCTTTTCACAAGCTTTCATATAATATAATCCCCCTATTTCCTTTTCCCTCCATCAAACGCCTTGGTTGTTGGACATGTTATTCCAGTTTCTAGTTTTTCTCCCATCTGTAACTGAGACTCCCACCTTCTTTTTTTTACTTCACTTTACTCTATGTCATGTAAGGTTTCCTTTCTATTGCTATTATTCACTATGTCTTTCATCTTCTAAATACTTCCCTAACATACTTATTCTTATAACAGTTTTTAAAATGAGTTTCATGTTCTAGAACTTATTTTGAATAAACCTAAGAGCGATTGGCGACCATCTTTCTTTGAGCGATATATCCAAACCATTTATTTAAATCGGTGAATATTCCGCCACTATATCAAATCCCTTTTTGTGTGTCACCACCGTTTCAAAGATTCTGGAAAGTGTAAATTTGTCGTTCACATCATCAGCGGTATAGATATACGGATTGGCCGTTCTCACGATAATAAAAAAATTTTTTTTTTGCGGTATCTAGTTAGGTAGGCCGTTGTTGTCTCGCCTGCGTCGTCGGTTCCAGTGACTCGCACACATCAATTTTTTCGTAACTAGAGTTTCCGAGAAGGAGTGCAAGTTCTGATTTTTTTTTTCGTCTTCTCTTCTTTTCATTGTTATTTTTCCTTCTTTATCATCGACAAAATCGCATTACTATCAAAACAAATAAACAAATATTAACGCTTCACAATTCGGTGCGGCTACGTATGACATACCGTGCACAAACAAATTTGGCCACTATTACTACCTAGCGAGGATTTTGCCATGCAAGCAACGCCACAAACTTATCAAAAGTTAGTAGAATAACTTCATCTTTTGTCTCTCTAATTATCTATAATCTATAATCTCTAATTATCTGATAGTATTTTCTTATACCTCTACTTCCTTTGCGTACGGTCAATTGCTACCTTTGCTATATTTTGTTTATTATTAATATACAATCTACAATGTTTATATTTTGTTCAGCTCAGGGCTGTCTTTGTTCATACACTCTTCTGTGTTGCTTTACATTGTTTTCTAGTATGATTTATATCATTCTGATTTACCATCGCTAAAAAATTAATCGCTTAATTAAAATGATTTTGCCTCGTGCCTATCGCTTGTAGTATAGTATTCGATGAATTAACGAACAAAAACAATTTCCTTACTCTCTATTTTTGTCTTTTTGTGTCAGATCTTTTGTACTTTCATCTCTAATTCTATTCCTGTGTATCTCTTTCAACCTTGCCATCACTTTTCTTTTGTGTATTCAAGACCTTTTCCCTCCTTATTAATTATACTGTAGACATTTGCGCCACTTTCTTACCTCGTTGATTTTTCCTTATCTGTTTAAATTGAATTGGATCTCTACTTTTCTATTACTATCCTTTGTTCTCTAAAATCTTAGTTAGATGCTAATCCTGTTTAATATTCAAATTATCTATCGTTTATTCGGTTATTCAAATACTTGCATTGGTTATAAATCCGAAAACATCATTTTATTACTACTAAATACAATTTCATGATAAACATAACCTCTAAACAGATAATTTAAACTACAAACAAAAAATACTTAGCATATGAAAGCGAAAGTGTATCTCTTTAAAAACAAAGCTGGACGAAATATTTGATCGCACACGCACACAGTGAGTTGATTAATTGGTATTGTTTTCGTTTTGAGTTTTACTGTCTCAGTTTCTTTACTTCTTAGAAGGAATATTCGAAAATATTAACCTTTGAATCGTAAAATTAATCGTTTGTTCAAGTTGTCACTCACTCTCCCAACGTAGTTTGATTGATCTGTTTGGTTATTTGAACCCTAACTTCTTAACCTTTTGAGAGTGATTTATGTGTAGCTCATTTAATGTTGAAGTTAGTAACTTTATTACATGATTAACTCTAGTGCTTTCTAGTTGGATTTGGTTTGTTCAAATTGTGAACCGATGATTTCCTTTCCCCATGGCTGTATCGTAACTTCTAATCCAAATCTCAAGACTAACAGAAATATTGCTGAATGAACGTTAAATGCAAAATAAATCGTTTTTTTTTATCATTATTCAGTCTTGTTCGTACCATTAAATGTTTTGCATGAAAAGGACAAGAGTTTCAGTAGAATCTAGCCAGTATCATAGTAATCCAATTTTCCTAAACTTCCTTCTGGCAATCGCTCAAGAATCTTTTTCGTTTAGTGTTAGTGGTACATCCATTAAATTGCTGCGTTTTTACTGTTTAACCTTTGGATTATCACTCAATGTTCTCTTTGTCTTCCATTTGAGAATGGTAAACTCGACTTAAACCAATTTAGTAGCAACATTGTTAGTAGTTTAGGAAGCTTCCGCTAGTTTGTAGATTACTTTACTACTGATTTAGTACCAAACACTGATAACTTACCTCAGTTTTTCTTTTTATTTATTTGCGTTACTCGTTCCAACATCCCTCGGTCATAATAATACCCCAAATGCATTTATTTTTCCAACGTGCTAGGGTCTTTATTGCACAATTCACTACCCGTGAAATGGCGTTCAATGTCGTTCTAACTATGTGTGGTTTGATCTTCTTCATTAAGTGTACCCTTGACTTACGACCCATCACACTTATGGTTACTCTGTGTAAACTAAACTTTGTTCAACCCAAAGTCCAATAGACATTCGAACTCCTTTCAAATTGCAAATCTACGTAGTGTTGTACAAACTCTGTCCTTCCCATCGTTGTGATTTTTTGGATAGTTGACAATAACGATGTGCTGCAACGTTTGTCTCTTTCTTTTGTTTCATGTCGTTTTAAAAAATAAAATGATCTTTGTTGTTGTCATCCTTAAATTTATCGAATTTCACATATTCTTACATTAATGCCATGTCGTCTTTAGTTTTGGGTTTTTTCGTTCTTTACCTCTCACTTTTCGGCTTGCATTGGCCAGTTGGCTTATGTTGGACTAATATGTTTTCTCATTCGATTTGACTTCTGATTGATAACCTACTACTACTACTACTACTACCACTACTTCTACTGCCACTACTACCGCTACCACTACTGCTCGTGCTTGTGAAACTCGCGCATGCTGTAATGAATTGAAAACTCAAAAACCATATTCGAATAAACCGAGTAGTATGAAGAGGAAGTGGTTACAACCACTGCCACCGCTAGCAGCACCTCGGCCAGCGGCGTACCGATCAAGGGTGTTGCGGAAGCGAACCTCCGGGGCGTAACGTACCGCCCGCCGCCGGCCACAATCCGCAAGTCATCGTCCTGTCTGGGTGGATGCACCGCCCGTAAAGGATCGAGCGTAAGTTCTTCATTGTCACTTCCTTTTTCACTCTGCCTCACTCTCTTTAGCTATCCCTTATTCACAATCACAACCACACACGCACACGTATTGAAATGCTCACGATTTTCCTAAATCCAATGCAGACCACCACACAACACCTCTGTATTCTATTATTTTACTGTCGTGTCTGTGGTTTTCTGTCACATGCCTGAAAGACAGATTTAAACGTCGTACTACCCTGGCACCTTTTTACAATAAGTGATATATTCTCTCAGGTGACTGCCGCGTTATGGAGAATAAATCAATCGAGACACTTTATTCCACGCGTAAATGCCTTGCGCAATGAAAAAAACACATTATCTTCGCTCCTAGCAACTTAACATACTCAATAAAACAGCTATATATTTGTAAATCGTGCATCAAGTAATCTCGTCTAAGGACATGTTAACCATGCTGTCATCTAAAATGTACTTTTTTACAAAATCTACTAAACTTTTCACTACCTCCACAAAAAAATATTTCCCAATTTTTCCATCAACCTGTTTACCAAAACATTACCTTAAATAAAATTTATTCGTCTTTTACAAACTTGATATATTCTAACCACGTTTAAAATGGCATTTGAACACAAAACCAACTAGCGTGATACTTATTTCGTGTGATTTTGTTTCAACCTGTCTGGGTCTAGTTTTAGAAGTTTTGCTGTCTTGTTTTCCTTGTAGAGTGCACTTGTACGGCAGTGCATTTTTCCTAGTTTCCGTTTTGCACCCAACCGTAAGACTTTCTTGGCAAATACGTTGTGATTCCATCCCCGGGCGTCAGTTACTATATACTAACACTTCTTTGACTGAGCGAACACTTGTGGTGTCTCTTAGATGGTGACAAACCCATCAGAATACGCATACTTTTCAAAATTCTCAAGCATAATGTGTCATCAAAGGAGCTCCAGCAATTTTCCCAAAAAAAAGTCACGTGTAGTCAAGCAGCATGGGCACGTGCCTTATTTTGCGTACACAACACCCAAACCACACACACACACACAAAAACACTTTACACAGTTGCGTTCACGAATAATATGCGTATGCATTACAATTAACCATGACGAATTTAGAAGTTCTCTTAAGTGCCAGGGACAACAAACGGGTAAGTACCTCAGCATTCGTCTTGATGGTGCGCGCCATTCAAGCATAAGTTGTCCGGGCAAAATCGGCCAATAGTTCGTGCTAGGCGGTAGCTTTGTTTGATCACTTTTCCAGGCATTTTAGAGCGCAGTAGCTAACGTCTTAAACCAAACAGGAACAAGGGCTTTCAATAGTGCCGCAGTACCAACATGACAGTACCGGGTATAGATTCACTTTGACTTCACAAATCCTACCAAAAGTTAGTGTGTTCTGAAACTTCAATTTGTGTGTAAATTATTCGGATGGTTAACATTATTTCAACACCATTCCGACCAAATTTCATAATCATCACAGATCACCATATCCTGGATCATTCGTTAAATTGGACATACATGTACAGGTGTTACGAACAATTTGCCCTTTTCTGCCCAAACCGGTCAAATCATGTCTGTAAATGCTATGCAATCTAAACTATCAACCAACTAACCAACCTCTCTACGATGATTGCCAGGAGAGTACCCACAATAGATTTCACTTTACTTCACACATCTCCAATAACACATTTTCCTTCGCATTTCGCTATCTGTGTAACAAGCACTTACCAACTCACTAAGCGCGAAAAGTCAGCAGGAATTGTCAACAACATCACGTTGTGTGAATTGCATTGTGCAAGTATTCCCGATAGTACCTGAAATATAAAAAAACACACCCAGCAGATTCTCACTGGCTGTACACCGAACCGATATGTATATGAGCCGAAAGCTATTGTTCCACCGGAATACTAACAGCACTAACTTGTCTTATATTGTACCAATATTTTACATCCATTCTCAAATTACCGTCGTTTACCACAGCTCACCGTCCTTTCTTTTTTTCATATAAGTTGTTTGTGTTTTTGCGTGTTCGTATATGCGTTTTTTGGTGTACGTGTGTATATACTTGTTTTTGCTGCCTGTTTACATTCGCTGTGTTTTATTGGGGCGCGGCGCTTTCATATTCGGTGTCTGGGATGTGGGCACATAATAAGCTTGTCACTAACTGCAAAACACGTGTGCGCGCGCTTTCTCTTGCAGCAAACTGTCAGGGTGACAAGGGCGATACATGGCCACCAGCACGGTGAACATAAAAGCATCTCTAATTTGGATTTGGATTTTTCTTTCTTCTTTCTCCTCCTTTTCTTTCTATTCGTTACCATATCTTGCTCGTTGAATGATCGTTTACAACACACTCGTCGTCCTTTGTTGTCCCTGTCTCTGTATCTGTCCCCACGATCGATACTATCTTGTGAATGCCAATGCAGTACTCAATCAATATGGCCGACGAGGCGCGTGATAATCATGTGCAGCAAATCGAACGGGCCGAGATCGCTAATTTGGTGCGCAGTCGGATGGAGTCACTGAATCTCCCAAGCATCGATTATGACGACGTAAGCGAAAAGCGTAACCACCTGTCGTACGTCATCATCAATCCATCGTGCGATCTGAAGTTGGAGGAGGGTGATATTATGTAAGTGACTTTGCTTTTTTGTCCTTGTTGAACGTGCATTTAAGTTCGCTCATATACCTTACGTTTCCAGTTACCTAGTACG
>CM032178.1:241839-303041 GCA_018908115.1 Anopheles rivulorum
CCCTCGCCCTTCTCGGCCCAGAAAACGTTCGAGCGCCACAATTCACGCCGGAAATCCAACATATCATTCTGCTCCAACATCAATTTGGCGGCGGCGGCGGCCGGTTCACGGCGCGGTTCTGGCATCGGCCTGAATACCATCGGTGGACCTCAGCCGATGTCAGGTTACGTAACGCCCCGGGCGCCTCCGCTGGTCACAACAAAATCGAATTCTCTATCTCTTCCAGATAGTCCTAATGCAATGGGACAGATGCGGGGAAGGAGCAACTCCTTGAGGGTAAGGCATGGTTCCATAAAGAGGACCGCGAGCCGCATTATTATGCTGGCAATAACTGTACGGTTCTTTTCCTTACTCACAGATTGACAGCGACATCCTACTGAGACGCTCCAACTCACTGCGACAGGGACTACCGAACATCGGGGCTGCGGGACGCCGAAAGTCATCGCTGGAGGAGATTGGCATTAGCCACTTTGCGACTTTGATGCAGGCGACGAATCACTCGAACCCAATCAAGATTGCTCTGAATGGTAGCATCGGATTAGAGGTAAATAATCACTACATATTTAAACCGGCGGGGCATTTTACTGAAACCTTCTGGCTATGCACTTTCATAACAGGTAACACCTCCAGAAGAACCGCTACCCATCATCGGTGTACCGTGTTTGAGCGGTGGCATTAACCCGTCCACTCTCTGTGGACCCGGTTCAGGACTGGGAGGATCGACACTCGGCGGTTCCACGCTAGGCGGTTCCTCACTCGGGCTTAGCACCGCGATAGAGTCCAATAATAGCGCCTCCACACCGAACATCCAGATGCAGAACGAATCCTCCCAGCAGCCGCAGCATCTACATGGTACGATAGTATGATATAACTTAATGTGGGGCCGCAGGCTCCGCTCGGCGGTACGTAACAACAAGTGGATATAGAGCTAGCCAAATACTCGTCGCCTTAGTCATAGGTACTAAAGGGTAGCCGGGCGAAGGTAACCATCAATACTTTGTCTCTGTCATTGCGCACCACTCCATCACCATCAGCTCCCTGCTGCTCTACTCTCAGTTAGAGGAGCTCAGAGCTTACAACGAGTTTCAGTAGTACTACCTTATTTCATAGTGATCGCAATTGTCTAACAAGGGCTAGTAGCCCTTGCATTCGACAGCATTCATCGAAAATGCGAACATAATGCTGGCAAAACGTTCGATGTACCATAGGCAAGAAGGCAACGAGCTCTTTATCCTGTTAGAAGCAGTGACAAATAATATTTAGCGTAAAATGACTAATTAAAACCTACCAACAGCTGGACAAAAAAGTGGACCGAAGGAAACATAAGTGGTGGATTTTGTACTTACGTTTGATGCTAACGTTAGTGTTTCTAATGAAGAATACTACTAAGTACTACGAACTAGAAATATTAAAACTCACAATAAGTAGGAAGAATAGACTACAAGTCGTATAAGAGAGAGAGGTAGAGAGAGATATATATATATATAAAGAGAGAGAAAGAGAAATAGAGAGAGAGAGAGAAAAATAGAGAGAGAGAGAGAGAGAGAGAGAGAGAAAGAGATAGAGATAATAAATGTATGTAATTAAGGACAAATTCTACCTGTTGGAACATTTTGTACATACTCGGCCAACGGGAAACAAATGGAACACGAAAACAATGTCAACAGAATTAACAATACCGAGCTGCGAGAGGTAGTAGCATATGCCCATTGTCGTTATTATTCGACTACAATGGTAGCACCTCCTCGGATAAATGAGATACTATGCGATTAACGAAGTAAAGAAACGTAAATCATATCCACTGCAAACTGTACTGTACATATATAGCGATAATCTTGTACGTATCTGCTTAAAGTTGTTATGCGTTTGTTTATTTATTTTGCAATCAAATACAACTTTAAGAAGGCTAATGAAATCATTATGAAACGAACCTTTAGCGAATTTGCGCCTATATATCTAATACCAAGCGGTCCAATGTAGAGGGAAATGCAGTAAATAGAGACGCCAACTTAGGAGACGCACACTTAAGAGTGCAGCGACTTGGAATCAGTTCAAGAGCGATTGACGTTGAGGAATGGTAAGATCTAGCATGTATGTTCATCGCACTGATCCAGACGGTTCAAGAACCCATAACTAACCCATAACCGCGCGACATAAAATGTACGTGAGGGTGTCCTTTAGCGAAATGAAAAAAAAACACAACACATTACCGTAGAAGCAATGCATCGAAATATTAAGCTTCAAAATTTGTTACTATATTTCAAACCGTGGCCACTCATCTCGAATTGATTAGAATCAGGCATCGTTTTGCATTGTAGGACAGAGTTTGGTTTGCATTTTTTACACTCTCTAAGACAGCCTGTAAAACAGGAGGTAAGAGAAGAACTTTAGAAATAGGATAAATTCTCCGTAAACCTATCTCCCTTGCACGTGATAAGTGATAGAACTGACGAACAAAATTACCACCAAAGAAATTAGCAGAAAGCAACCTATATTTACTAACACTCGTAGCTCGCCGTTCGGGACATTTCATGTTCTAAGGCAGCTTCACGGCCTGGAATAATCGGTTACTTTTATCCTCCGAATGCTCGGTTTCGGTTACTGCTTCGGAACATGTTTATAATGCCTTTAAATTGTGTTGAAGCGCTCTTGAAAGCACAACTTTTAAGCCTGAAAGAAACCAAAACACGTCGAAGAAGATGATAGGTTGGATACAAATAGATACATATATATGTATATATATATTTTTCTAGCCCAACCGTGTAATGGCCACGAAGGTAACTATATCGTTTTCATACACCGGATCATTATATTTAGGAGAGCTAAGTGACAAACCAAGACCGCTGTTGAGACGATCGAGAAGATGAAGATGTACATAGGATATGGAAATGGACAGTCCAGTAGGGAACAAAAATGTAGTATGGCTCATGTTTACTACTTATCATGTTGGTGTGGAAGGAAACATACACAATTATAGTTAAGTAAAAATTAAACAATATTATTCATCACGTGTTACTTTAACTGTAGCTGTAACTTATTTTTCTACCACTCATTTATTGCTCCTTTAAATGCTATTGGCTATCATTTTCTCTCATTTATCTTTTCATTTTTCAAGTTTTGCTAGTAAAAAGAGGGTTTTGAAGAATGATGCGAAACATTACGATCACAATACTTTCAAGTGCCCCAATCCCAGCTGCTCTAATGTGTTTTGGCTTGCGAGAAAAACGTTTCTTGTGATTTATAATGTGTTTTAATTATTGAAAGAATGAAACTTGGCTTATCAAAAATTAGTTATTAACAACACCATCACGACAACCAGTAAACAAGAAAAGAATACCGTACAACACACTAACACTTTCACACTTTAATAATATAGTTAGTAACGTAAAGTAAAGTTGTCTTACGTAGAATCAATTTTAAAGATGTTTATTTTTCGATTGTTAGATTTTTCTAGTACGACTTTCATAGCAAACCTTGAACAAAACTTACAAATCATCACAAATAGTCGGAGCGGATCTGAATGCTCTCCTTGACGTAAGAAAAAAAAAATCATCGCTTTGGTATACTGTAAACGCTTTACAAAATGGCATGGAAGAATTACGAAGAGAGTTAAAATGGCTACTAGAACGCACCAGAGAGAGGTTACGATGATGGAGGTTTAGATTTTTCTCAGGATAGCCTTCAGGAGCAGGAATTGAGTGTGGGACAACGTGAGGATAACCGTAAGCATAATTGTAGACCTTATTTCAAGGTAATAAAATAACAAACGGGTGAACGTGTCGGGAATTGTAACAAAAACTTAACTAACTAGTCAACTAACACCCCTAAACGAACGATAGAGATTTACAGAGATGCAATGCCAGAAAGAGAATAATACAAAATACGATTGGTAATATCAATATCACATCTTAACTGACAAATTTGACTAAACAAGGGAAGAAAGCAATGGAATAAGAAAAGAATAGCACCGCATTAGGCGTTCCACACCCGATCGTGTTAGTGGCAAAGTGTGTGTGTGCGATAAGGTAGGAAAAGAAAGGAAAAGAAGAAGGAACCTAGCATGGGAAACATATTTTAGAACAGTAAAGCTCTCAATACGTTCGAATAACTGAACTAGATTCCTTATTCAGTAAAGGATTTGAGGTAAGGGATATAGCCGACGTTACAACTACTGAAAATGCCTTAGGAATGGAATTTTAAAAGTCAAGTATTGAAATGAATATAAAAACAACTGCAATTCCTTGCAGGTCACGTTCAAAACGATCGAAAAAAGAAGCGAAACCAAACGAACGATATCCAAAGAATGAATTACAATGCTGAAAACACAAAATACCCATACAAAAACATAGAATGATGTACTGCTGTGTAAGATACAATCGCTCTGGAATTTGTAATATAAAAGTAATATAAGATGTAAAGACAACCGCTGATCGTCATCAACAAGCCTTTTGGAAGAAGGGTGTGAGGGCACAAGCGAAGGAGGGTCGAGCAGAGTTAAAGAAAAAAAACACACACACAATAGAATTCACACATAGAATTGACCACAAAACGCAATTTATGGTAGGCATAAAAAGGTTTAGATTTTGATCTCTTTTTTTCTATTGATAATCGCACACAACAAGAGAAGCAATTTAATACACATACCGTAGTCTCTAGACAAGCGGCAGGTTTGCATTAAGAATATTTAAACGCAAATTTTGTCATTTAGTTCTCGCACCAAAAAGTCTCCCTCATTCCCTTTGAATCAAGTTTTTCACAGTAAACAAAACATGAATCGCACATAAGTAAACGAATAGGGTTCAATTTTAACATAATAGAACAGACGTCCGAGTAGAAAATCCAATTGTTAATACTGTGCTTACCATTCATTTTCATTCTTTCTATACTTTGGCTCTGACTTCTCCCTTGTACATTCTAACATCACCATTCAGTACCGGTTAAACCCTTTTAAACCAATAACAAGAAATAGAAGAGTGCGAAAGAAAGTAGTAATAAGGAAGCGAAAAGAATTCTTTCATTCAGACCAGAAATATAAAGAAACGTTTATTAACTTTTGATCGATTCGAAAATAAAGATTTGATTAAAATAAACATTGTATGTATAGCGTTATATGTTTTTCGGACTGACACAAATATCGTTTCTGCTGCAAAGAAAATTGGCATAGTTACTGAAAAATCGACAATTACAAAAATGATGACTGCAATGCTACCGAGCCTTCCTCGAACTTTGGATTCCAACTTTGGAGATGTTCCCATTCCAAGGGAAGGTGAATTATTTTTATTGTTATTCGTTTTTTTTTCTATCAAATGCTGCTGGATTTAATTTATTATGTAATTTAAGGTAATCATGAAAAAAGTAAACTTATTTTACATACATTTCAATTTCAAAGAGGGATTTAATTATTGCATATGGTATGTTCGAACAACACCGCATATTGTTGCTTATATTGTAAATCATCCAGACTAATTAAACAAAACGGTTTTCTAGAGATCTTTTACTAAATTTGGAATTGAAGAAGAAAGAATATAAATTTTACATACTTAATAGAGAAGTAGAACCATATATCGCCTACAGCTATGCAATCTGCAGCGAGGGGAGTTTCACAACCGTTTTGTTGACTGGGCGGTAACAATTTGACAGGTCTTGAAAAACGGTACAACACATCAAAACAAACTGCACACCGACACGACACGAAACAGACGTAGTATTACAATTTCTATCCAAACTTGCAAAACTTGCTCCTTTTCATCAAAATGGAACCAATTGAAACTAAAGAGGATTACATTCAACAACGATTGAACAAAGTGATGGAATCTCGTATTGAAACTGACCGAGAAACGTTGGATGCACTTTCGGATCTGTCAACATTCTTCAAAGAAAATACTCTTCAATCAAGGCGTAGCTTACGTAGCCAAATTGAAAAGAGGAGCCTAGAAATTAATCAGGTGAGTTATTTATCAGATGGCCGATATAATACTATTGTAATAAATTGCTCTTCCAATTTACTTATAGCATTTCTTGAGTGCGTTTAAGGAAGTAAAAGAAATATTAGACAGTATATGCGATGACATCAATTCCATGAGTCAATCGGTAGAAAACATGAAATCGCAACTGCACAACACTGAGGTACAAACGAAAGACCTGATTCAGCAAGCAAATACGTTACAGGAAGAAAACTCCAAACTTCAAATTCAACAAAAGATCGCCAGTGGGTTTTTATCGCGGTTCCAGCTGTCGGTCATCGAACATCAGATGTTGTACGGTACGAAACGAGACGCACCGATTACGGCAGAGTTTTTCCAGGTGCTCGATCGTGTACAGCGAATTCACAGCGACTGTCGGACGCTTATGCAAAGCGGTTACCAAACAGTGGCACTGGACATTATGGAAGAGATGACATTACATCAGGAAGCAGCACTGGAGCGACTATACCGTTGGACACAGTCACATTGCAGGAACGTGGAATCAAACGAAATGGGCGTACTAATCGTAGAAGCAATGGCAAGACTGCAGGAAAGACCTGTGCTGTTCAAGTATGTTTTAGACGAATATTCCACAGCGCGTCGTTCGGTGGTTGTGCGAAGCTTTATCGACGCACTTACAATTGGCGGTCTCGGAGGGAATCCGAAACCGATAGAGATGCTTGCGCACGACCCAAAACGTTACATTGGTGACATGTTCGCGTACATTCATCAAATATTGCCTCCGGAAAAGGAAAACCTGCAACTGCTTGTAAGGAATTGTAACAAAGAAGACATATCCGAGCAGGTTCAATCAGCGATGATAAACCTATCAGACGGTGTATGTCACCCACTTCGCGTACGCGTGGAAACGATTCTTAACGCAGAAAAGGATACCATTGTTTTGTATTCCATTTTCAACTTAATCAAATTTTACCAAAACATGATAAATGGAATCGTTAAAGGAGGCCAGCTGGAGCAATGTATGGCTGATATGCAGCTGTTCTCCGAAGCGACGTACCTGAACAGTCTTACATTCCAGGTGAAGCAGTTACTACAAGGTCCGAATGAGAATCGAATCGGACTAGAGCCTCCGCAAACGGATCTGGTACCGTCGCCAAGTGTCGGACGGCTCTTGAACCTGTTGAAAGAGATACTCTCCGTTGCCAGCATGGTTGTCGGCAGTCAGACTGATATCGTGAAAATCGTGGGTTGTGTCATTGATCCATTACTACAATCGGTACAAGAATCCGCTTCACATTTACCGACGACGGATATGGCAGTGTATCTGTTGAACTCGTTGTATCAAATAGAGAGCGTTATTTCGATTTACGAATACATGGAAGAGCGATTAGAGCGACTGCGTGCCCAGTCAGATGCTCTAATCGACACACTGACGTCAGAGCAGGCCTCATCCTTGGTGGCAAATCTAAACCTGGGCCCAATTTACACTGTACTCCAGGGAACTGCAGCACAGATCGATCACCGACATTTGCAGACGTTTGTGGTAAGTGTTTACACTTAAGTGTGGTGCTAGCAGAGCGTTTTCAAAAAAAAAAAATGCTTGAGACGCCCAGTTTCCCAGTTAGGTCACCAATGCTCTTGTTTTCTTTTTCTAGACTAAACTGGAGCAATTTTTGCAAACTCCCGAAATATTGTTAGTTCCGCAGGTGAATCTGTTAACTAGCAGCGGACATCGAGCAACGGTGCAAAAGCGATCATTCAACGTGATTATCGCGATCTATCGCCAAATTTACGAACGCATAAATGACTCCAAGAACGGCTATAGTAAACCAGAAACAATTCTGTCTAAAACCCCGGAACAAGTTGCAGAGCTACTGTCGGGATGAGCTTTTGTTAAAAAATAATAACGCATATGATTAATAAAAAAGTATGAAATGCTATTTATTGTTGCAATCCTTTTGTATTTGTTTTAGTGCGACTTATAAAAGTGAAACGTCCTTTTAATCTTAACGATATAATGCCAAAAATGCAATGTTTGATGAATCTACCAAGGTGATTAGATGTTTTTGTAGAACAGTTTAGATTGAACATAATACTCAAATGCAAGAAACAGACGTCTACCTTAAGGATTTTTGTAATAGTTTTTCGAAACACAATAATTTTTGTATTGCTATTTTTACTCATCCCACCGTCGAAAGAAACAATACATCCTTTGTACAGCTAATCCACGCCCTACCAGCAAGACAGAGCCAACAAAAATGTTGATTGGGAGGTAGCCGAGTGAAGTTTCGCTACGACTCATTCTGATGTACGTCAACCTTCTGTCTGTCAGCTGTCAAACGACAACGCTGAAGGAATTCGAAAAACTTCAAGTTTTATTTATTATCTTCCCAGAACGCGCTCCTTTTTCCGTTTCCAATTTATGTTGTGCGTCCTCGCATGTGATTTCTCTCTTCCCTTCTTCTCATTATTGGATGATTAGCGGTCGAGACAGTCGTGGGAAGACGAATACGCCCGCCGTGCATTGTCGCCGTTCATTCTCAGTTCGTCGCCGTCGTGTGTTCTCGAGTGGAACCGTGTGTGTCACCGCATACACACTCACTTGCACACGCTCACACTCAGACCATACCACGGTAAGGGGCACCGTTTATTCGAACGCAACAAACGTCCAGTTTGTCGAGCCACCGTTTCGAGATTGCCTTACAGCGTAGAAAGAGCGCTTCGTGAAATCAATTGCAGCTGTATGAGAAGGTAATTGCACATACAGTGCAATGCTGTGGTCAGAGAGTGCATCATTGGATAGTGCATAGAAATCAAAACAGAAACGCAGCCATTATTTCACTCGATGTAATCAATGCAATGTGTATCCAAACCGCCTAGATGTGCATTAAAACGCATTGAAGTTTATGAGTGAGCGTTAGTGTGTGTGTGTGTGTGTGCAAATGAAGATGTGTACGGGTGCGTGTAGAGGATTGTTAGTCGTTGCTGTGAACTTGTGGTGTGAACCGATGGTGCAGAATGTGAAGAAAAACTGAATATTGTACCTTTTCACCAGCCGGATCCGGAAATTGAACTTCCCCAACCCTGTTTTCCGTGGCAAGGGCTGTCTCGGGCAATTGAATGTCGATGATCGCGTCTCAAGATCCGCTAGGTTATGCTAGGTTTGGCCTCGATCTTTCCCCAAGAGGCTCAGTGTGACGTTTACAGTTTGCTACGTTATGCAAAGGAAAAAAAGATGAAACAGAGTGAAACAGTGTGTAAAAGCAAGAAGAGTGCGTACAACCGTGATCGCGTTTGATCGTATGTCCGAAAACAGAAGGAAGTGCATTCTAATCGATCGTCTTTGCACAATTTTGTATTTGTGTATGTGTGCTGAAAGTACGTGTGTGTGTATGTCTGTTTCTATGTGTGTTAGGTGAATTGTGTAGAAGAAAAAAATCTTATATCTAACCGCTTATCCGGATTATATTCGGAAAAACGGTTCGGTTCATTCAAGTGTGTTTTTGTGCGTGAAGTGCGAAGGAATTCTCTCGTAAAGAGAGAGGAAGAAAGAAAGAGAGAGAGAGAGAGAGAGAGAGAGAGAGAACTCTAGCGACAGATTAAGGAGCGAACGAGACAGTATCCGCAGCGCCGCGGCAACAACACTCATCTCAAAATGGCGGATTCATATTATCAGGTACGATCGGACATATTTCCTCTGCTCTTTAAAAACAGCGTGCCGCACTACTTGTTGCTATCGCGGAAAAAAACTCACATTCGGATAAATTACGGCTTAGGATGATTCACGCACAGAATATCCAAGGTGTGACTAACGGAACGCAAACGCTAAAATAGTATGCCCGATAGCACTATGCCTTCCTGAGAGAGATGCTCCGCGGGGTTGTTTTGAGACATTCTGGTTTTGGTTCAAATGTCAGGCTCGTAACAAGTTCAAGAGCAACAATTTTTAGTGGGTGCGTGTGCACGCCGGAAGCTAGAAAAAGTTTGTCATCTTAAGTTGAATACATGCGCGAGGAATCTTATTTACGTGTACCAGATTTATTCCAGTTCACAATAAACGAAACACGCGCATTAAACCATCCAACTAAAATATATATCGGGGAAAATTAGTCTGGCAAAAAAAACGATGCACGTTTCTTCCGGTACGTTTTCAATTATTACGATGGATTTCAAAAGGATGCCGTCAACCGATGAAGCAGTGTCAATCGTATCTTTGTTTTAACCCAATGCAGTTGACTTTTTTTCAACTGTTACACATGTTTGGCTTGACCTAGACCATCGTTCTAGGTCTATCTTAGAAAGACCCGATCGACAAGGCAAGACACGATCTAGTCAGCATGGATGTTGCAAGACAGGTAAGACATTTACGGAATCGCTCATGGTTGAATGATTTTTGCTCTTCAGTTAGCAACATCACCTATAGAAACTGGTTTTAATACCGTTCCATCTCTTCTAAGCATGTATATTGACGTCCGTTTTTGCTGCAAATATGTGGGAAAGGAATCATACACAGAGGAAAAACACAAACACGCTCATGCCAAGTAAGATGAAAACGCGAAAACTAATCAATCGTCTTATTGATTTAGATCACAAAAAACGATCCACACGCAGGAAGCAACGAGGTGACAGCTATGCTGCCAAAACACCAGTCCTACCAAATAGGGCATGTCCGAATTTGTTTTAATTGCAAGACAATCCAGCCAAAGCGCATTTTTCCCGATACGCCAACACGTCATCTCCCCTGGAATAGAACAAAAATAAATTTGTAGAAACCGCAGAGGAATGCGTATATCGCCCCTACGGGTGGGTGTGTGACATAGACGTAGGCGTAGAGAAGGAATTATACAACAGGTGAACACTTCCTAAGGGAGTAGTTTCATTTTGCGTACCATTTGTACGCACCCAAATACACACACCCCACGGGAAGAGTGATTCAGATTCGCAGTAGAACTGTACAGGGAGATAAGAATTCGAACGTGATTAGTCACGACATTCGCTGGTTCCACGACAAGGCACGACAAGTCGCCTGTCTTCGATGTGTCCTAATCGTTATCACAAGTGTCATTCCATTTTTCGATACGATAACAGACTGCTCTTTCGTTAATCTCAACTCTATGTTGAACATTTTCTTCGGGCGTTTAACCTACAACAAATCTACCTATAATGGAATGGATCCAAAGTATCAATGAGTTTGTATGCTTATGTGTGTGTATGCTCATCTTCGTCGAAAATGTATAGCTACTGATCGATGTCGGATAATGAACGTTTTTTGCTTTGTGTCGATGGGAGGAATCATTATCTCATTGTTGCAGTGAATTAATAAATTCGCCAAAATCAATCGGTACGAAATATGACTCCTATCGAAAGAGAGGCGTGAAGCTGCCTATCTATAAACCCAAGCATGGATTTGTCTTGTGTAAGTTGTTTATCGTTTTAGGTTAATCGCATGTTTCCTCCGATAGCGTAAAAAAGTACTTTGAAATGATACCCTAGAAAGTCTCCGCTGTTTACAGGAAAACGTTTGCACCACTATGATTCGATTCGAGGGTCCGGGTTTTCACTTGGTCTCTCATACTGCAGGAAATATTTGAATACCTATTAGGAGTATTAATGTGTTCGTGCGGTTTTTAACCAAAATTTTGGGCTCTGTTTTGGCGAAATGGTAATTTATTCAATTTTCAAAATACTGTCCGTCACTTTCCACAACCTTCTTCCACCTTTCAGGCAACTTTCTGATCCCGTCGCGGAAAAAAGATGGCGGTTTGGCCGCTAACCAATCCTCCATCCATTTTTGCACTTCTTGGTGATTATGGAACTGCTGGTCAGCCAGGCTGTGTTCCATCGACCGGAACAAATAGTAATCAGAAGGGGCAATGTCTGGGCTATACGGCGGGTGGGGTAGGACATCCCATTTGAGTGTTTTTAAATAATTTTTAACCGGTACCGCTATATGTGGCCTGGCATTGTCATGTAGCAATATGACTTTGTCGTGTCTATCGGCGTATTGTGGTCTTTTTTCTTTCAAAGCACGGCTTAAACGCATCAATTGTCGTCTATAGACCTCCCCAGTGATCTTTTCGTTTGGTTGTAGCAGCTCATAATACACCANTTGTGATGGATCTTCATCCAGTATTGCCTCTAATTCTCCATCCTCAAACTTTCGTGGTCCTCCGGAACGCTCCTCATCTTCCAAATCAAAATTGCCACTTTTGAACCGTGCAAACCACTTCTGACACGTTCGTTCAGCTAGAGCATGGTCACCATACACTTCTACCAAAATTTTATGACTTTCGGCAGCCTTTTTCTTCATATTGAAATAATGAAGCAAAACTCCCCGCAAAAACACATTATTTGGTACAAATGATTCCATGTTCGGTGCTCGCAGATACTATGTTATTTACTATTTATCAAAATGACAGATAGTGGATATTGTAGCCCAATAATGACACTTCAAATTGGCAGTGTTGCCAGATTCAATAAATATGTAATAAATAAATGGGAGCATTAATACCAAAACCGCACGAACACATTAATACACCTAATATTTAAATAACCTTATCATAACTGGCAATGTTCGATTGTTGCAAGAACCGAACGGCTAGCCTCTTGCTCGAAGCGAAATTATAAAACCATTAAGGATTTTTTGTTGGTTCGCTAAACGTGTTCGCTTTTCTGACTAGCTGGACAATTGATTAACCTTCGGTACAGACAACCATAATCAATTAATTCGATGATCACAGCAACCACGACGGCTATTTCAAGTCATGCCGGATAAAAGGAAACGTATGCTCGAAGCAAAGCTTCATAAAAAATCCATTGTTTATCACTACATGCCTTATCACGTAAAATGATACGAGTGTTTATAAAATTTCCTCGCATCCCTTATTACTCCCTATGACTTTAGTGAGTACTAGAGGGTGATGTTCGAGTGATGGGAAAGGTTTCAATCCCGTTCCCACATGTTTGGAGTTATTAGTGTTCTACCAGATGTCCTAGATATTTTTGGCAATCCTTACGACTCGGTCAGTTTCGATTGAACGTGGCGTGCCGAACGTTGGTGTCAGAAAGGAAATTTAGCACTTCCAGTAAGAAAGCAAGTTTATCACGAAATTACGAATATTGTTCGGTCTTCGAACACTTTATAAATGGTACGTTTTTATCGATTCATCTGTACGGGCAACATATTTATTTGCTAGTACTTTGCATTTTTAAACCCGTCTGTAAAACTTGTTATTTGTGTAGGTGTATTTAGCTAGTTTTTCTCAATTATTACCTCAGGGAAATGTTTAAATCCTTATCCTTGAATGTCAACTGTTTAATGATCGTATTGTTGGCCTATAAAACATATATTTCGTTCCCAGCCATTTCCATGGCGAAATCAATTTTGCCTCCCATTGACACATACGTTGGTCATTGACGTGAAATGGTACTTAGTAATTGAAATTCTTTGTGTTTATTGATCTCCCTTCCAAATCTTACAAAGCATGAATTATTTTGACACATTATTCGTACCAGCTAAATGGGCTCCGAATTACTATCATTTCCTTAACTTATTTGCCAACCGACGTTGTTTCCAAACAAACCTTTAACCTCGGTCATATTTCCTCTCACAAGTGTGGCAATGTGGCAGCGGAATAGAGCCGAGTTCACACGTTCCCATTTTCGAGCGTGTGGTGTGGCACAACTGCTAAAAACAGTAAGTAAGTCATACAACGTACGCTAGAAAATGAAATGGAACTACTCAACAGCTATTTTACACCTTGCACACGAAATTGCCATTGTGGATTTCGAACTCTCCGTTTGGAAGCTTTTAGGCTCTTTACTAAACTACCCTTTGGGTAACTCTTTCCCGTGAAAACATAGACGCACTAAGGTTTTGTTGCAATAAAAGATCTGTGCGTAAACCCGTCAAGCTGTCGACACCATGTCGCCGGTAGTAAGAGGTTCTCCTTTTTAGGGGTAGCTAAAATCTCTCCATAAGCCCTCGCGGTTGAGCTTGTAGCATTACTCTGTTGTTTTACCGTTTTTATTAAGCTTAGCGTTAGCTGTACCGGGTGGTCATTTACGTTCGGTGAAAAATGGAAGGGCCCTATCGGCCTTAGACCATAGATGGAGCATGATTCAAGAAAACAATAAAATCTGTGTGCTTATTATGCAACGAATGTTTTTTTTTTTGTTTTCTCTTATTATTTTTTTCGATTTGAAGCCGTTAGCCGCGGTATCTTGTTTCCGGCTTGGATTGAATTTTAGACAAATTGATCGTATACGTTTTTCATAATTTGCTGCGAAGATCGATCGGCGTTTTAGTATGTGTCGTTTGAGTTGGTTGCTTATTATTTAAAATAAAATTTTAAATCTTACAGTGACAAAACAAAGTGACAATATAGAATAGAATGTTAAAATTAAAAAAATTTCCTTATAATAACGACTAATGCTGCAAACCACCGACTCCATGATGGGGCGATTTATTCTCTCATTATCTGTTTCATTCATTCTGTGTTTATCTTGCCCAAATCGTTATTTGCGTGACCCCAATTGCAGAGTCGATATACTTGATGTACGTGGATGTGTTTGAAATTTTATTTGCCTTGCTCTTCTGTAAAGGATGGTGCTGTGCCGTGAAAGAGAGAGAACATGATAGATGAGCATAGGACAGGATACCGAAAAATAATGTATGTTCACTATGAGATGGGTTTTGAAAATCGGAATCGGAAAATCGGTCACTGACGCTCATGTGTTATGTTTTGCAAGTGACAGTTTGATGGCCAGCTCATCACATCGATCGTGAGGACCCCTAAGACATCCCAACTAACCGTAGGATAGGAGAAGAGATGATATTAAAATAACTGTACTTATCATTCATGATGTATATTAGCAGTACACACTTTGTGCACTTGATTCTCTTTCAATTGATGCTTTTCGTTTAGTAGAAGGATGCACTAGAATGCGTGAAGTGGTATAAAGACCAATTTGGGTCACAACCAAGGTAACAGAAAGTAAGCATAGTCCGCATTCCGTCGTCAATTACCCTAGCCTTAGGAGTGCGAACGTGGCCTCTTCTCGTCAAGACCTCCCGTGATTGTGCGCGCGAATTTACGTGATAACGCAGAACCACCAGCTCGCCTTTACCTTTTACTTAAGGCGCTAGCGCTCATCTCAATCATCTTCTAATTATCCTTCAATTAGCTACACGACTAGCGCTGGAAATAGAGGAAGCGGAAATCACTTGATTTCTGTCGTGTTGTGGGACAACAATTTTACCACCAAACCGGTTATGTTGTTCTGTCTGTTTGTGGCTTTTCTTGCGAATGAGCCGTGATGGAAAGTTTACATTCTTTTCGACACGGTTGTGTATGCTTGACCTATCCGGTAGTGAAACAGATTTTATCAATTAAAGCCACTGTTTTCCTTCTTTTCTCCCGGTGGACGTTGAATTCCCGGTGTGTCTTTTGTCGTGATGGATTTAAAAACATTATTACTACTTCTTACAGGATAAAATTAGAATAACTTGTGCTCTTCATTGCTTTTTCCATTACAAAATAAAATAGCTTATGCGACAAGTTTTAAAATTAAAACAATTGGAACCTGCCAATTTAACAGCCTTCCCAGTGTTGTAAGCGATCGTCGTTCACCTTACACAATAGTTTGATTGGAAATTTATGTTCATGTTATTGGCAAACAACATGTCTTCCGTGATGTCTATGCGTTTGACGGCGGTTTGATTTTTGCAAAAACACACCGGAGGGCGGGGGGGGGGGGGGGGGGGGGGGGGGGGGGGGGGGGGGGGGGGGGGGGGGGGGGGGGGGGGGGGGGGGGGGGGGGGGGGGGGGGAGTGTTGTGTGTATAGGCATAGAGATGAAAATGATATGAGCTGGGGTTCGAAGTTACTTGAAACAGATATCGAAAGCGATTCGTCGAAAACCGACAAGAGGGAGAGTGAGTGTGTTTTGAATTCCTTCCCGGATAAAAACGGTGGTCGGCTAGTGATCCTTATCGCTTAAAACGGGTGTCGTTGGCATCGGTCTCTTTCAATAAAAATCGTGACAAATCGTACGCACCGATTCGATAAAAGTGGGAACCCCATTGATCGATTTCTGTTCCCCCGCTCAATGATCGTAACGTTAACCGGATGCACTGTCCGACACCGTTTGAATGAAACGTTTACTTGCATGCAATCGTTGGTGGTATAGATACATATTTTCCTTATTAATTTCTTTGCTTCATCGCTGATCAATGGTGCAGCGTAGGAAATATCTTTTATATGTTGCATGACATAACCCAGTAGTACGGTTTGGATGATGGTTTGTTTGTTTCGGTGTCTGACGTTAACCGACAAGATGAACCTTGCTTTGTGTGACTTGTTCCCAGCGACTCTGAGTCATTTGCGGTACAATTGAAACCAGAGCATGGAAGTTATGTTGCTAACTGTGGCTTGCCCTGCGGCAATTGCTCTGCCAGGTCCGAGATCATGCTCTGTTTGCGAGAAATATAATCAAGTCGGCGAGTTATAATGATTTATGTCGCTCTGGGTATGCTGCCCACAAACCAACGATGGTGGCTTTTTCTCGCCTGTATCTGTGTGTTTATTGGATTGAAATACAACATGCGTGGGTTCGACATTTTCTTGGAAGCTATTCCACAAGATCGTTACAAAGTACACGATGGCTTTATACCTTCTTTGCTGCTGTTGGAACTAACGTACATGTAAATCGACATAGTGAGCCATTTTTTGTGCTTCAATTTGAATTTAACGCAATGAGTTGTTACCGCAATTTAAATTAATTTTAATTATATTTATAGAACGATTACGCTAATTCCCAGTTTGTGGTGTTACGATAATTTCCCTACGCCGTGTAAAGTAACGAAGCGAGGTTATTGCGAACTGGAAGATCGTTGAAAATGCAACGCGTGTTTCATGTCAACGTGTTTAGTCCGTCATCTTAGTTGCCTTTGAAGCTGGAATTCTAGGTATTATTAAGTTAAACAGTAGAAATAATAAGTGTAATATCTAAGTGTGCAAACCATAAAAAAGGATGCAGCATTTATGATAATCCTTTGAATAGCCCTTCATTATCCTTCCAAATGCTTTACGGAACAGTATTTATGACCGAGTAGATCGCTTGTTTTGAAAGTATTCTGTGCAGGCTTGGTCGCCTCGAAACATTCGATTAACGTTTTATCTGTGGCCATTTTCGTGATTGTACATCGTTGATTCCACTGCTCTTGATGTCGAACGGATACCTCCCGGATGTGAATCAATTTCACTAGAACACACACAAACCTGGCTAGGCGCGTGCATGTCGTCAATCGCATAGCTTTGCCTTGGCAAATACCGACTCCAATCTCATTAAACACTGAACGATTAAAAAAGTCATCTTCCTCGCGCACGACTGAAACGCAACCGAACGGGTGAAAGTGTTTTATTTTATTTTTATTCCGGCATCACTTTCCAGTAATAACGTTGTGATGGTGGAATAATTTTGCCAATCACGTACACCGACGGCCTCGGGACGCGCTGGGACATACGCAATGGTTTCCTTATGTGGTTTCCCATTTGGCATCTTCATTCCTTGGCAGGCGCACGTCAATACCCTTTCCGTGTGTTAATATGTCTGCTGATGGATGATAACGGTTCGCCATCACCCTGTTGTGTCCCGGCGGTCAACGAAGATGATGAAATCGATCGAAGTTTATTAATTGAATTCCGATGCGAAAACATTAGCAAATTCCGCTGTCGGCGGAGCTTCAGCAAGGCCGTGTAAAAATGGGTACGTTCTGGTTACGGTACATCGCTTACAAAACTTGGATGCTACTCTGTACAGGTAATTAACTCTCCAACTACTTTAACTCAAAATAAGAGAATTGTTTTAGTTAGAAATGAAAATAGTAATTTAATTTCTTTTATTTATTTTGTCATTTTTCTTGCTCTGTTCAATATTTGAATTTATGTTAAACCAATACTCTAGACGTAGTATGTCGAGCATACTGCTCGTGAGTCTAATATCTTGCTTAAAATTTGAATACGGTTTGAATTTACATAGGTCGATTATTGTATTTCCGTAATCTTAATAAATGCCGTTTATGGGGAATGGGCGATTTTTGAAATTCATAAAGAACGATCATACCACATTGTTTGGTTTTGGTGATTTAAAACATTATTAAAATCGGCTATCATGTAAAAACGATTCATTAAACATTTTCATTCGTATTAGAATTTTTTGTGCCCTTATTTTGATTATGTTTGATGTGTGCCGTTCCTGAAACATATTTTTTTACCGTTTGACCGCTTATCATCGACACATGTTATTTTACTGATAGCGCTTATCGGTTATAGAAAATGTTTTTTTGTTGTTTTATGGTCAGAGCAATAACTTTTTTTTTCTCAGTAAACCTTGAGCATTTTTATTTGACTGCTGCGAGTCGTTACGATCATTCACTTTATGCGTTACCGTTATATGGTCCACTCTGTTCGTGCTTTGTAGTTGCCAAATTAGAGCCTTTCCATGATGATCATACACCTCCCGTTCCGTTCCGTCGTCATAACCCTCATTCAAAGGCCGTTTTTCAAACCGGCATTCCAAGCGAATCTAAAGAGAAGGAAAAGATAAAGTTAAATAAATTTGATGTGGCAGCATGGATTGTTTACGCCTTTCCCGAAGCCAATTAACACTAGCAATGTAGCTTCTTTTGACTCTGTCTTTCTTTGACTTTCTGTCCGACGATGAAAAACGCTGGGAATTTTTACGCTTATTATTTTTATTTGGTACCTTCCATTTTTAGGTTAGTTTTTTAATTTTCGTTGCAAAGCATTCACCTACAGTGTCGATGATGTCCATCATTGGAAAATGTGGACCGAAAGCGATCAACGATGTTGTTGAATTGAAGGAAAAAAGGAGAAAAATAGGAATAAAATAATCGCAAAGAATGCTTCTAAACATTCATTTGGTTTTCATAGATTGGTAATCGTAGATTGTAATTTGCAAAGTTCGTTTAATAAGCTAGTAATGAAAGATCTTATGTCATACCAAAACGCAATTTGGAGTTATTATAGATTTCGAAATAATATTTCAGCAGCTGTTCTAATTTCAATACACGGATAATGATCAAAGCGCCATACGTCGTATAGCACATAATATTTAAATGTCCCACTGCAAATATGCCGCAAATATATCATAAAATTAAATTTTAAAGTTAAAACATTAAATTTTAAAGTTAAAACATGTTGCAATTCATCGTCGCAAGTTCGGGAAGAGCGATAAGAAAACTTTAGAGCGATATGATTTTTCTTGTATCAATATCAATTTTGATATTAGCAATACGGCCTGGCCGTTCTTTTTAAATAAAAAAAAAAAGATATTGAATTATGTACACAGGGACCGAACAAGGAAATCGTCTACCCGTCAAAATCTGGGAAATTTCACCAAACCTGTATGGTGCGTCAATGCGAATAGATGGAACCTGCTCTGGGGATGAGCTTATCAGCATCTACTATACATGCCCATACCGATGCCCTGCGCTGTCACGTCACTGTTCACATGGAACCATAAATTCCGCAAAACTGTTCATTACTATCATCACATCGTGGAGCAAATGCTATTAGTTATACAATCTCGCTGCTCCAATCTGCGCGATAAAGCATAAAAACGATTGCGAATGTAGGGAGTGCGTGTGTGCAATCCGAAACATACCCAGCTCTGAAGGGAAAAAACTTGCTTCGGCTCTTAAACAAAGAAAATCACATTTGTGCGTCTCTCGCTAGACCCACATATCAGTCATGGCTTTTGGGAGAAATTTTCCGGAAGAAAAAGGCTTTTCGTTGCATGTACGAAAAATGATGAACTCTGAACCATCCTTGGGGGTTATGACTTTCATACTCACCGATAGTCAGAAAAGAGCTGAAACACTGCATGCTACACTACTGAGACTGGATCTACACGTAATTGAACTCCTTCCGCAAAGAAGAGAAACAGGTTTTTTTATGAAAGAGGAACGCTTATTGTCTTGTGAGGTGCTAACGATGTTCAACTTATTATCAATGAGGAAGTGGAATAGTTCACAAGCACTGAAAAATGCACATAATTAGCCTAGTTCTCGTGAAAAATTTGATTTCAATCACATTGCACACCACTGCGGTCGTTTTTTTCCGAGTAAGCGAAATAAATTTTATTTAAAATTCATTTGTCTTATGAAGGTTCATGAGATATTGATCTAAAACAATTCAATGCTCTGTTACTTATCCGTCCGATAAAAAAATCCTTTGTCAGGTGTCTTACTATAAAATGTTAAAAATGAGATCTTATTTGTTGTTTGCTTCCCCAGAATGCTCTAATTATCTAAAATTTTCAAAGCACACTAAATGATGTTTATGATTAACCTTTCCCGATGCGATTTTTGTGTTCTAAGTCGGACCAAACGGTACTAGCTAGCTAGCACAATATGCTCAGAATTTTATGTGTCAAATTTCGCAATCAACTTCGTTTTCCCTTTCTCATGTTCTTGTTATAACCATGATTTGATAATGTGTAAAACCTAAACACGATGAGATGCGGTAAGTGTCTTTCATTTACTATTTACTTTTCTTGTCATACGCAATATTTTATGTGAAAGTTATTGCGTGTAATGTGTATTCATTATCAATTCTTTTCTTATCGTTGCAGGTTTGTAATCATCAAATCAGAGGAACATACGATAGTAAGGAAAACGGTGTAGCAAACAGCAAAACCAACTGTACTAATTTTGCCCTGTGTTGCAGTTACGTCTCGACTTCTCCGTTTTTAATGGATTGTTTCATACACACATCTTCTGACAAAGATGTGTCTGACTTCTGACTTATTCGAGGTATACGAGTAAACTTCTTGGAAACGAGTGAACGTGTTCTTGTCTGGAGTGTAGGGAATACAAGCTGACGGTGATCGAAGTCTGTTTTGGAAACCGGATATCTGTTCCGTTCTTTTAGGTGCGCATATAATAAGCAGCTGCTAAACATTATCTCATCATAAATGCATCTTCGTTTTATTTCTACCATTAACTGTTATCGATTACACGTTTCTTCATTGATTGGTGAACCCCAGACATTAAAGGAAGCAATAGAAGGAAACAATGTAAAAAAATACCATTTTTCTAATTTGTGCAGCTTCTTCTCCATTGAGCGGTAGGCGTCATTTGCATTCCGATTCGGAAACACATCTTTATCTTCTATACGTTTTAGTTCTTCCGGAAATGAAGATTCCGCTCGAAATTCGAATGCCGTATGTTCCATAGGCTTGGCAGAAAGGCTTAGCGAACGAAGAAACGCCAACGATAGAAATGAAGGTACGGGCATTCTATTCCTTCGTCTATTATTCTTCGGTAAGACAAAGCATGCCAGGTTTGGTGTTCCTTAAAAAATCGTACAACTAACTTCCAATATCATACGCTGTACTATCAAAAACGTATTGAATCGCGTCTGTATTTGTAAATGCGATTTTATTCAACCAAGTCATAAAACCCAAAAAAATGCTTAAAACCATTGAGTAAGTTGAATTATTCAATCTCACAATCTAACTTGATGAAAACAAACCGTTTAAAGTTTTCTGTTAGTTAGAATAGTTGTTCTTACTGCATTCATTGCTTAATTTTGAAAGTGATCCCACGAATCTTTCAGTAAATAGCAAAAGTTTTTGTCATAACGAAATAATGTGTGCCAATATTGAAAATCAATCCGTGTTAACTAAAAGCAAGAGACTGCTTGCTAATGTAATTGAGTGACGTGTTTTTCGGCTACTTTTTACGGCGATTAAATAACGAAATAATCTATTTATTGTTTCTTAAATAATTTTACAGAAGTTCTAAAAAATGATGGTCGTTCTGAAATACGTTCCAGAACGGTTGGCAGATAATACAAACTTTCTTTTTTCATTTGACTTCATTCAGCATAATCATATAATTGATTACTGCCAGTCACTTTCGCAGCATCGGGAAACGTTTATTGCCCTTTCGAAGGGGAGCAATCAGAACTGAGATAGAGTCTTATCAGTGTGACCTCGATTGATTTTGTTTGCATTTTCATAGTTTGCTTTGCCATTTTTGCATGTTACTCATTGTTTGTTGATTAGCTTGTTACTTTCTTATGTCTGTTGTAAATTAAAGTTGAGTAATGTTTACTGTCTGGGCCACAGGTTATCTGTTGTTTTCTGCCCTTTACCTGCGATCGGCACATCTCTTTCGTAACCGGTGTGTGAAGTGTGTCCTCTATATGAATCACTTCTGTCACATTCGATTGTGAAGATCGTATGTGATCTGGCCTGGTGTAAATCTTACAGAACTTCTTTACGCATGACAAACACCATCTTGACATAACGATGTAAGACAAAAATGCACTTTTCCTTGTTGTTGTATTTACACATCGAGATAGTGTGTGGCTTTTTAGTGTGTGCGCCACTTACTTTCAGTTGCCCTTCGCTACTATCTGCTTGGCGGCATCATTACAGTCTGGTTAAGCCGGTGAAGTTCAGCGAGTAGCTATGCAACAAAAAAGTTGTAGTGTTGTTTGTTGGAAAATCTTTCTCGTTCGACACATGCGAGAGATTGTAATTTCTTAGCGCAATCAGTGTTAATAAGTTGAGAAGCTACATTAGTGAAACAAAAACAAAAGGACGGAACAGAACCCCATGAATAGACACATCGAGCACGCTCAGGAAGAGAAATACCTTTCTATCACAGCAACGTTTGTTATTTGATAGTGCAAATAGAGTAAAAGAAATAGCATAACGTATAGCGGAAGAAATATGTTGCGTACCGCGTAGAGAGGCAATGCTTAAGAAAGCAAGGTATATAGCGCCACAAGTTGAAACCGAAAGCAGCATAAAAAGGGGGAAATTTTCTCACGAGCCAGAGCATCCGGCAACCGTCTGCTGTTGCTACGTCATATGCGCAGCCACAAAAAGCTCTCTTCGATTCTCTCACAACTGGTCGGCGCTAGTTGCGTTGCTCTCCCGCACTTCAACGTTGTCGGTTGCGTATGTTGGATCGATCAAGGCGCACAAAAAATCGTCCAGTGGGGCGTTTGTAGCAGTTGAACTTTCGTGGCGTTCGGAGTGGTTCCGACAGCACGTTGTGAACGCGCGCCTCTGGATTGGGATTATTACGTGTGGATGGGTTTCCATCCTGCATGCATTACAGTGTAATACCACGGTGTACGTTTGTTCCGATGCTAGAACATGTATTAATAAGTTGAAAATAGTGATCAGATTGTAGAATTTTTTTTAGTGAATGTGTATATTTATCAATTTAGGAATTCCTAAAAAAAAATAAGAAATGAAGTGATATATTTCAGATTGTTTGTAAAGCTTCATAATAAATGGAAAAAAAATCGAACGAGTGATTGTGAAATCTCTACCGTAACCTAGTGCCAACAAATTAGTGACCGAAATGCGATCCAGCAAAATAATTATCGCTGCACCAACAGAAAAAGCACCACAAGCAACCGTCCAGATTTCCCAAGATAATTATCGCAATGCCAGTACCGGGGGCTATAGTTTGTGGGATTGTTGCATTGACTATCCAGCACCTTCCGGGATTACAGAAAAGATATAAGTGCAGGAACAGAGTGATTCGTTTCTACGGTTGGCTTTTGAGTTTATCGAACAAGAAGCGATGAACAACATTGTTGTTGTTGTTGGAACCATCCCAAACAGACTCGATGAAGCTCTTGTTTGATGAGAATGTGGAACATGGATGGTTGTTGCCGTGCACCAATTTATGCACTGATGAAGGATGTATGTACAGCAGAACCGGCGTCAAATAGTTGGTTCATTCAAAACAATGAAGTATGAGCGTAGCAGTAGAGCATACGGCTATGTTGAAGTCGGTCACTTATGACGACTAATGAGCGATTTTGTGGCTGACCTTCGGGAAGGATGTTCAATGTATCAGTTCCTGTTTTCGTTGTGGTTCTTCTTTTCCTCTGAAGTTTGTGTTATATGGAACGAATATATTGGGATGGTGTGTATTTGTTCTATTACACATCACATCGCACGTCACATCAGCATTGCCCAATGCTGAGTACAGAAACACAGAAAACAGGTACCACAAGTTTCCAGTAACCTTGACGGAGGATAAACAAGTAAATTGAGTAAAATCATTCGAAAAAAAAAACAATTCGCATAGTACATAAAGGAAATCCGCTCCATTAGTGTGTCGGTAGTTTTCGTACACACTGTCAATTACTAATTAAACATATGTTAAGTGTAGTTCCAATCTTGAGTAAATCTGTTTCACTTGAATCAATCTCGGAAATTCCTCAATTTTGTAGCCTGTTTGCCTTTGTCGATATGATGGTGTTGATTTTTTCATCCGTTGGGCTCATAGGTAAATTTATCCTCTTTTAACTAAATAATATTGTGCCAAATGTCGAACAATGAAATATATTAGATTGGACTTCCCTTCAGTACGTCAAAATGTTCATTGACTCGTTCACCCTCAAACTTCCGCTTCCTCGGGCATATGCCGCGAGCTATAAGGGAAAGTGTTGACATCTCTATTCCCCTTTCGGATGACTGTTTTATTCAGATCAAGACCCACAAGGATAGAGAGTATATGAGATGAATCCACCGGTACGTACGGTACCGGCACATAAAGCAAATGTGAAGCTAAATGCGTATTACAATTGTTTGGCCGACCATATGGTGCTCTGAGGACCTCTGTCGGGTAATGTTTATGTATGCTTTTTCTTTTTGAATGACAAAAACGACGTCGTTCGAAAAATATGCCGGGTAGAGAATGATGGGGGTGGGGCAGGTGACAAAACCGTACGGCGTTAAAGTACGCACAAGTAGGTAGTCTGTGTGCGTCAAGTCGTGCGCGCACTTCACAAACGAATGGTGATATGGATTTCGTTCCCTTTCCTTCACTGGCGCTATATACCCTGCCAAGTTATCGACAGATTTGTCTTGATCAGCAGAAGGAGTATTGAGTAAATATTGACGTGAAGCGTTGTAAATAAAGAGCCACAAAAATCGTTCACAGAGCGTAGAGAGACCGGTGTTTGGTAAGCAGATGTTTTCTAACATTTGCTAGCATTTGCTCTCCTTCCCACCCACTCTTTCACGAATCCAGTTTGGCAATATTTGTTTGCATAACATTAGCAAACACATCTCCATTTTCCTCCATCTTCCTTTTATATGCGGCCATAGTTAGGAGTTAAATATTTCATAAACTTCCGGCTACAACATCACGTTTAGTCTAATAAGCATGGAAAGTTTGTAAGCGGATGCGGCCAAAGAAAAATGAAGGAATCAAACACCAGATTAAACGCCTGTTTTAATAGTAAAAGAGATGAACTTAAAATACTTTCAACCAGTAATATGGAAATAACTGGGAATTTCTTCTCCGATAGAGATCTATGTGCTAGAAGTAGTGAAGGTTATGCTGTCGTGCTCTAGGCTGGGAGTTGATATTTTTCTCAAGCATTAGAGTGATTCACAACCGTCTAAAAGGGTCTATCTACGCTGGGCAATGTGATCATTTGTGAAAAAGTCGAAAAGTTTGATGATATTGGTTATTGAAAATTCCCCTTTACGTTGCTGTTTCACTTGCAAATTGAGGTTGTTTGTGTAGTGTGATTCTGTTCTGTTAATTACTGTGTAAATCTATACTTAAAGGGGTTTTATTAAAGACGTTAGCTAAAAATGCAGGGTAAAAGCGCAGAGGTCATTCTGCGATTGGTGTTCGTAATGGCTTCCTTTATCGAAAAGTTGGTTTATCAACGAAGATGAATTCATTCCGATGAAATTAAAAACAGGACCGTCACATGTTGTGTTGTCTTATCAGCTAGAACAAACATGAACGTAACATGTTTCCTTTGTGTGTTGTGGTTTCCTGTTCGAACATAGATCTGTACAGATGTTGTGCAAGAGGCAAATGAATATCGTCCATTTATTAATGCCCCTCTCATCTGTAGCATGTCATAATTGAAAGTGAATTTGTGAAGTTAAGTGAAAATAATTGATTATTCTTCTGTGTGTGCGCGTGAAAAGTGAGAAAATCAGTAGAGCGCTCGATGAAAATTCAGTCTCTCTTTCGGGGCACTTTAGTTGCCATAATTCTATTCCGAAATCGCCTTCCGGCTTGAAACACCTTCACAAGATGAGCGTCAGCGAGCAGCCAACCGACTTCAGTTTCAAATCAAGCAGACTGGTTATCCTGAAGGATTTGAAAGCAAAGCTGAAGGGCTATCTGTTCACCGTATGTAATCATTACACTTCTTACAGCTATATATAATTGGTTTGCTCTCGTTTAGTGATTGATGAAGATGATATCGTTCAACGTTGGAAAAAATATCTTGATGGAGATGAATGAAGTCTAGATGAAGTCTTTTCTACGTCACATAACTTTTTTCAATCTTGAGTAATGCTAAGTTAAGACTTGTGCATCAAACATGTAAAATTGTTTAATTTTAAACCGATTGTTGAAATAGTAACAAAGCAGAATGACATTTCCATTACACTGTAAAAGAAACGTTCCAATGCTCACTTTTTGAACATCTGATACGTCGTACCACAAATAATGTTTCATCATGTCGTCATCATGTTTGAACCAAACTGAAACGCCGATTCACTTTGTAATAAAATTAGTATTTTGATTTGTTTGACCTTTTGAAATAAGAATGTTTTGTTTCATAGATTTGCAAATGATGTTTATTTTCTTTTACAGAATATAAAATAGATCTTTTTAGGGTAGGTTCTAAAATTTCTGTGTAAGCGAATAACAGGACACATTTTTACGGTTTTCTTTTACATCCGTCCAAGAAACATGGTGGTGTTCATATTTCAGTTTTGTATTAATGGAACAATAGTTATAGCTATAATACTTGCTTACAATCGTTGCCAGACAGCTTTGTTTTGTATACGGTTCTCTATTCGCAGTCCCGAGTTTGGAAATATGTCAAGTTAATTCATTCCTTTACACGTGGTTTTAATAACGAGTAATATAGGGTAAAAAGGGAATAGCAAAATTTCCGTAGTACCACTATTAATAATCAGCTCACTATGTGATTTTTTAATGTTGGTTCATATTCATTTGAAAATTGTATTCTGAAATTAATATTTATAACAATGTCCAAAGGTTCACTCGCTTTTCGTGGGAGATGTCAGCAGAATACTGGTAGTGATGCGCTCAATACTCTCGAGCTCAGCTTGCGCATGCAGCACAAGGCGAGAGGGGTACGTAGTGAAGGTGGAACTAGTTTCCGAAGAAAAAAATGTTTTTTTTTTCATTTATGCCCTAGTGGTACACCACTCTGCTTGTCACATTCTGCGCACTAAATCAATCGAAATGAATAAAAGAACACAGAATAAAACCCAAGAGCAACAATTCACTATAATTATCGCTAATTTTAACTGCAAATTTTAACATCTTTTTGGTGAGGTAAGATGGAGAGGGAATTTCATTTCCTTCATAATATTTTCGGATTCGTCGTACACCCAAGCAGAAATCGTGCATTTAATCCTGTGGGTTGAACATCATCACAGTTAATGATGGCAAACAGCATACACATGATAAACATATCGGGGTGGCCAAAATCGAACGGTAAATTGCTCACCCTCGCCCTCAAAGATCGTTTGATTGATCTTCGCGTTCCCCGATCGAATTAATCGATGGAAAAGCTTCCACACGCTCCACTGTTTCTTTTGGCCTATTTCCTCCCCTATTCGGGCACGCTTGGGTCAAAGTGTGTACGATAGTAGAGCATCACTACCGTAACGTTTTGTTGTTGCTACTTCGTAATGGGAACCACAACAACACACGACCAGTAAAATCTTTCCGAACCAGATGGTGGAAAAGAATTGAAATTAATGCTTCCTCCCTATACAACTCCTCCGTGTTTCTTACCTCAAACGCATCTCTCCCATTTGCTCTCCAATGGATGGTGTTGTAATTATTATACAGCACGCATCAAGCAAGCAGCCTTGCGATCGTGATTAAGCCTAGAGCGAGGCATGAGTTCCGTTAGAATCATTAGAGAAGTGGGTTCAATCACACGGAGTAAACCACGGGCTGTTCTTTTGTTCGCACATTAAGAGTATTTATAGAACTATACACCTTCCAACTGTGCTTGCTTTCTCTTTTGGGGCAACTCGTCCTCGAACAGTATGGAGATGCGATGCGAGATGATCAATAAAACTTGAATAATTTTTGCGCAAAAAGGCATGATAAAGAAAAATGGCCATTCATTCGGTTGAACCAAAAAGCGATTGGCGTTCTCAATGTTTGGATTCCTTCGATCATGCCCAACCATACAGCATGATACAGCTAATCAAAGGTTTATGTGAAATCGATTGTGACTAAAATTGATATTCGTAGACGGTTTGTTGTTTGTGCTTCTTCTTTTGCCGACTTCGTTTTCCAACTTGAGCACTAAAATTCATTCATGTCTTTACTAATGGGCATAATACTGCGCCACAATACCTGGCCCAACAAGTGTACAGGTGTTTTGGCCTTTGGTGTGGAAAGTCATGAAATGCATAATAAATAAGCTTAATGTGTATGCCTCCGATTAAAATACGAACGCGTGCGCATTCGATATCCGCTGGTTGTGCATCAAAATGTTACAACGAATATTTAATAAAAGTAGGCATCGTAGGACTAGTTATCACCGGGAAGTGGTAGTCACACAACATAATCGGATCGAAATCAGATACCAAGGATAGTAAGTACATTCACTTTTGCCGATTTTTAGTATTATTTCATTATATAGAAAGATACGTTTTTTAATGCGTCATTATATTTCATTTTCTGGTGCATTATTGCAAATAAATTCATAATGGTTTATATTTTATCTTGGGGTGGCCCTGTGGTGTAGTTGGCAACGGCCCCAGGTACAATAACAGGACTGGTACACCCGAATAATTGGCGTATATTGATCATGGATCTTGTCGTTTTTATTTCCTTTCATATGTTGATCATAATGGCGAAATGATTCTCGAAAAGTATAAATCTTCCGCTGGTATTCGTAATATACAGCAATAATTTGAATCAACCTTTACCGACGAATTATAATCGGGTCCTAATGACTTAATCTTCGTTTAATGGAAAAGAATCGTTTTCCTAGTGGGCGACATTTTCTACGGTCATCTCAACACTGTTTTGCCCAATGTATTGTATTTGGAACCCAAAACTAATCGACTCTACGGGAATGCCAGGTCTGGTAAGGTTAATGTACTGAATGGGGTTAAACTCATTCGCACAGCATTATTGGCAGAAAATTGGCAGAGGTACAAAGTTTCAGTAGTTTCATTGTGTACACAAATACACAGACACTTCTTTCCGGATCTCAGTATGAGATCTTCTCAGCCCACCATTTTCGTCTACAATTCTTTTCCTTTCCATCGCGGGAAATTGAAGGAAATACAAATGCATTGCCAGATCATGGTGTTTTTTGTGTGGGGCTCCTCACAGAGGCCACCAAAAGGGTAGTGAAAGGTTAATCGATTACTTTTGTTGCCACCGCATTGCGGCTCCGCTATGGTCACATACAACGGTAGTTGTTTCCCGTATTTTCTAGTATAGTTTGCCTTCGGTGTTTGGCGTATTTTGTTTCCTCCGGTGTCGGTTTCTCAGCGATTTAGGAGAGATTTTTCCCAGCCCAAATTGATCCGCCTTAACAACCAAGCGAGTGAACATCTATGCAATTTGTTGTTGTGTTTTTTTTTGCTTCATTTCTTTTTTTCCCGCAAAGGGCTACAGCTAGTGACCGAGCTTGTTAATTATCGTGCCCATAATATACTCTACCGAATCTTTTCTTGCTGCCACGTTTCGCGAGTTTGAGGATGGTTTTTTGATAGTGGAGAAATCTCATACAGCAGCCATCGTAACTACATGGTAATGTCGCATCGCACACACCCTGACATACGTGGAAGAAAGCATCAGTAAAAAGCTATTAATCGTTCTGAAATATCGACAATCATCGACCGGAATTCACCCACACAAGCAGAGAAGGTTAGTTTGTTGCACATTGCATGATAATTTCTTCAAGTTTTTTTTAGAGATGAGATTAATCATGCAAAATTGTTAGAAACAGAAAAATTGGGTAAATCTATACAGTGTACATTAATATTACTTTCACCCGGCTCGAATAAATGTGTCACTACCTGTTGTACACATTTACACAGAGTCCTTAGATGTCGTGCCGTTGTCAAATATGTCGATTATAGAAAAGATGAAAATTCCTAGCGACTCCATTCTCTTTTTGCATTACTTTTGTGGCACTAAGCAAATCTACGCCCCCGTTGTTTTCTGCTTCACATGTTACTTGTGATATAAGCCAATTCATCGTAGGTCTCAGCGTTAGCAGCAACGTTATGTTAGGCTTTTTGTTAGGAATGTTATACTAGAAGCTGGAAAATGCCAAATTAGACCCAGGATAAGATCATTAATTTAATTGCTTTATGGCTAATTTAGCACTTTAAGAGGATATTGTAGTACTGGTATTTAAAGTACATCATATGTAAATATGTGATTACCTGTTTCAAACGGATGGCGATGATTATGTCATTTTAAGATTAAATGCAAATATATACAACTCATATTTCCCGTTATTGATACTTGTTATTCTTTATTTAACAGGAGTATAATATTAAACTATTTATTGTAAATTCTAAAATGGTGAATTTCTTTTATTTTTTCTCAAAATAGTTGAATAGTAAAAAAATCTTGCAAAATATATTGCAATTTGAAGGCAGACATATGTCTTGTCACATGTGACACAAAGTAAGCAAACCACAATGTTCCATAATGTCTTCCAATTATATATTCTGTGCAAAGTAATACCTTAAACTTGAGAGGACTGTTGAGTGCCGATTAGCTGAAAACGAAAGCACGTACGTTTGAAGTCAATTTTAACTCAGTCTAACCGACAGCAGGCTACTGCAGACAACCCAACTGTGTTCGCTGCAGCTCTGTATATCAAGATATTACATCCAACTCTGCAGAGCATAGAAAAAGTACAGACAAAGTATGATTGGATCCCATGTTTTTGGACATCCGCCGCCTCAGCAGTGTGGAGCACGTGCGAGTGAACGTCCTTGTGGTGGTTGGCCCCGTATGTTATCGATAAAATATATGGTAATTGGATTGTCGCAGTGAACAGACCAACCCTCTATGTGAACCAGCCGACGTTTCCGACTCAAGCGAAAGAAGAATCCTGTGTGTGAGTGTATGCTCTGCTTCGAACAAAATATCCTAGTCAGATTCTACTAAACTTTCAGCTTCGACACACGTGGCTTTGGTTATTCGAACGCCGTAGGCATTTTTGGATCGAGTTACAAATTCTTTTCACTTTTTCACCCCATAGGCTTGTACCCCATTTCAGTAGCTTGAAAACTGAGAGATTAAAAAACAGTATTAATCATGGTGAAGAACTGTCACACTGCTCCAAACCGTATGCGAAACCAGCAAGCGAACGATGGCTTTCTACTCGATATGGTAAATAAATTACGTAAACTTTTTTTTTTGGTAAAGTTTAGTTCAAATAGAACATAGGATGCATTAGTTTATAAATGATGTCATAACAAACATATATCTCTCTCTGATGCGATATCGGCAATCCTTGGTTTTGATGTTTCTCATATCAGGAAGTAAGCAAATCTAATTAGTTCCATCAATTTAGTGAAATAAACGACGGGTAGAACAGATTCAGAGTTTTCTGAGTAGTTTAATGATTTCATTGCGTCATGCTTATTACATTGGTTTTGCCACATTAAGAGAATGTCACTGTAATATCCATTCCGTCAAGTTCTCTTGAGTCATCATCAACTTTACGATGAACTTTTAAGGTTAGCCTGTTTGAAAAATTACTTAATTCAGCAAACTCTCCTGGTGATAATTTATGTTTCTTGGTACCATACTTTCATTATTGGTGCGTGTAATTTTCTTTACGTTCATAACATATTACTCCAACAATGCTGTACAATTCCAATAATTTCACCCGTTGCATATGATAAGCATTTTATTGTAAAGGGTCTGCCTGAATGCTCCCAAACCCATGAAAGCTACTAGTTTGCTAATGATAACCTTATACCCAATGGTTCTAACTGTGCGTTATTGTTGACACAAGGTGCGCGTATCTTTCGTTATCTGCCCTTGGTTGATTTGCCTCCTTACCAAATGCTCTGTCTGCACTAGCATTTAGTTTGGTTTTGGTTTTGGTACCATTCGGAATATTTTGTTTCATAGGAGACGTTTGAAAAGTAGTAATAGTTAGTGGTTTATGTGTAAAAAGACGTGTTCTAGAGAGTTTTTAAACTTAAAATAATTGTGTCTTTTCAAATGTTCGATGTTGTAAAACATCGGAGGTGTACTTTATTACTCCATTGTTTACACTTTTCTCAGCTTGACATGAGAACGACATATGTAGTGTGTTGTGGTAATCAGAGATGTTCTCTGATAGTCATAGTGCTAATGGATTATTCGCATGTGGCTCTACCGTTAATGAATCGAACAGAATCTCTAATTCCAGCTTTCGTGACAACATATAAAGAGATTGACTAAAACCAGAATGAAATGGCTGGCAAATCGAATATTCGGGAAAAAGTTTTACTCGTTTTAAATTTAGTTGATTTATCCATCCTTGCTTTTCTGCAAAGCACTACAAACTACCGGAAATGTATCTTACTATTACATTCATTTGACGTGTTGTGCTGCCATTTTCACCTGATCGTTTACATTATATAGAGTATTACGTTTCGAAAAATCAAAACGTTGTTCTCGGATGGGAAACGCAACCCATACGGTAAAGTTTCTTTCATATTCGTGCAAAGTAGAGGAAAGCGATTGGAAAATGATGCACACACACACACACACACACACACACACACACACACACTTGCATCGTACTGCGTTTCATTGTTGTAATGCTTCGTTAGAAAAAACCCTCTAGCACGCTCTAGTAGCAAATGGAATCGTTCCTAACCAGCCATGCAATGTTTGGTAATGGCGCACCACGATAAGATAACATTTCTCGATAAAGGCGTCCACCTGCAACAGTATTCTCACGTGGGATTGTTCCCAAGCATTCTCCATAGAGAGGTTGTAGTTTTTATAATTCGTTTAAAAATATTTTCGGGTAGTATGCCTTTAAATGCATGTTTCAATGATATTTTCATTCTTCTTAAATCTGTATCGTACAACAAAACGTTCACAAATTATCTCCCATCATCCACACCCATCGTCTTGCTGCTGGAGTTCGTTTTCAACGCTATTTAACACGTCAACGAAACAAAAAATGATTTTTTCTTTGCGTGCGCTCGATCCTCCGCCAATGTATAAACATGAATAAACGCGAAGGCTAAATGGCTTTGGCCAGAAATGGCGTTCGAGGGTAAGGACCGGAATTTGTCGTACACTTTTTGTTTGTTTGTTTGTTTGTTTTTTATTAGGATCTTTCTTTCATTCCATTTGATGGTTTATCCTCCGATGTTAGTTTACGCAAAATTACGCAAACCGCGACGATCTTCACCTTCGTGAACGCGTGTCGATATGTACGATGATCGCGTGAGCACTGGTGAAGAAGCACTAGAAGTAGTAAATGACACACCAGCACAGCACACCCTAATATTTCTCGCCAGACCGTTCGCGTATTGTCGCATTTGTGCCTCACATTAGGCATGCAAGACACACAAAAAGATATCGACGATCTCTCCGGTCCTCGCATCATTCCCCTTCCCCTGTAGATGACCATGCTTCTTCATTGAATATGTCAATGGCAACTCACTCCTCCACAATAACTTGTAAATTTCTATTTCCAAGTCCATAACACAGATTCCAGCTTAATAATTGGGTTGACAATTTTGCGATGGAGGCGGTCCTCTAATGACTAAATCCTACACAAGATTATGCTTGATGGACCATACATTCGATCTTTTGACGTTGGATGAACCTTTCCATCGCGATTTGCCGCGGGAAGCAGCCTGCTTTTGCCTTTTCTAGTTCCGTTTTTTGTTTGCTTTGAAGATTTGTGTTTTAGGAATCACCGAAGTTTCTCAGAAGGTGCTTCGTTTTCAGTTCTGCCAGAAAGATGCAGGAATACCTATTTTATGAGACATGATTTATTGTCTCAGTGAAAGGGGCGAGGGGATGAGATCAGAAAACAAAACTCTATTCGTTCCCCTTCATGCGTAACTATTTACCCATTGGTTGGATTCCGCCAATCTTCCGGTGGAATAAACCACTTTCACTTTTCCGTACGTTGTGTTGCTATCAACATTAGACTGTCGTGGTAGTTGGTGGGATCTACTCACTTCTGAGATGGTGGTGAGATCATGTCTCTTTGCAATGCAAACTAAATCTAACTTGAGATAACTAATTCAACAACTTTAATACCTGTTTGTAGGCGTGTTAGATTAATTTTTAATGTATGTCATATATCATGTTAAATATGTTTTGTATAACTTCCATGAAATTTTGAACCCCTTTTTCCGAGAGAATCGTTTTAATCATGCATAATCCATTAAAGTTTACCTTGATAAACAAGCTTCTATGCGCCGAATGCCTAATGAGGCAATATGCCTTTACGCCTCAGTAATAGAAAAAAGTCAAAGTTTCGGCTTAGCTATTCTTAGTTTCTTTTTGTGAAAGCATAACGCTCCAGGCCAACCAATGTCGAGTCTGAATTTGATTTCTGGGGAATCGATTTGTCAGTTTTGCTTTGTTTCGACCGTGTGGAGTTATTCTCTTTCACTCATTTCCCTGTTTCAGCGTCAGGGCAAAAGGAACTAAGAGAAAGTTTTATGGAGCGTGTTTGTTTCCTTTTTTACGAACGTTTCATTTTTCGCTACATAATATAAGCCTTAAGCTTTTCGACAGTACGGTTGTCTCCAGTTAGACCATGGATAGTCTGGCTAGCTTGTGTTTTTTGCGTTAGTTTTGTTGTGTTCAGGACACACCATATTGTTTTTTCCGTTATTTCAATCACTCGTAGATCTTCGTTTCGAAAACAACAACAAAAAACATACCAAACACCTCCCATGGAGTAATAAACGATTGATGATGACGGGAAGCAAATAACATATTCGACAAGAAAGTAAAAGTTTTGATAAAGTTATAGCAGCGCTGAATGAAAGTTTATGACGGGGTATTTGCAAGTTTGTTGGTGTGATTTACATAATTGCCAAATAACAAGCATTAACTTTTGCTTTGTGTTTGTGATAGGAACGATAGAATGAAGTTAGACTGAAAATAGCAAATTTAATTGAATCGCCAATCGGAATGCAATTTTCAGAAATTAAATAAACTGTATGAATAAAAAATGCCCGAACACCTGATTACGACCGTACAAATATTACAGGGTTGTGCAGATATACGGCGAGCTCACTTTACGCAGTCGCTAAAAAAAAAAGAATTTTGCATATTAAAAATTTAAAACAATCTTGTTTACAATTTAGTGTATTAACTAAGTAAGTAAGAACAATTCGAGCTACATTGTTTTAAACTCTAACATCAACGGTAGTTGACATTTCGTCTCTTGCTTCATGCGCTTCATATTACATCAGCCTAATAAATAGGCTTATTGCTCAGTTGCCTGTACGATGGTGTAGTGGAAACGGTTTTTCACACGAGGACTTCTAATGCTAATTCTCTTCCGCTTCTATCTTTGAGAATTTTTAAGGGTTTTACCCAACATGCTCTTAACATATCGATCAACGTGATGAAAGGCTACTTCTCTACTGACCTGCTATGGCCATGTTAAGTTATTTTTTCTATAGCTTACCTTTCGCACTGCATCATGAACATTACACACACTCGCAAATGTGACTGAGATGTGTATTTTTGTGGGAATCAATTAATAAAAATTAACGGTGTGGCACACGCACAATTGCTCCTCTCACAGCAGTCAATTGTCCGTCCGTGAGATCATACAGACAGAGTTGTTTTCTAATGGGACATAATGTAATCGGTTTGTATGCGCCGCATGGTGCATTTCCGGTATTTGTACGTAGCACTGATTGGATGGTTGAATGGTCACTATTACACTCAGCCGACGCCAAAAGTGAAACCAAAATTTCCGAACCCAGCGCCATGTCGTCCGCTGGTATAGGTCACATTGGTCCGTGTGTAGTGCAGTCGCGAGTTGAAATGCAGCTGCCTATCTTCGTGCATTCCCGCAAAACTAGATGTTTGCGTGAACAAGCGTATCCGGGTTCCGGGTTGATGCAGCGCAAAGGTCCAGCGCATGTGATTTAATTTCGATATAAATAGCAAATTCCCCATTCGGTACAGTTTTCCCATTTCTAATCATACGGCAAACTAAACCACCGTTACCTTACCTCGGATTCCTTCCGCCGAATAGGTTTTGTTCGGTCGATCGGACGAAAGGCTGCATGTTACGTCAGCGTATACATGTAAAAAGTGTGACTTACAACGCAAAACCGGGAAACGCACGTACAGTATCGAGGTATGTACAGTACGCTCTAAAAACATTGACACATCGTGGACAAAGTCGCTGTACGGTGGTTGGTGAGAAATAAAACCAGAGCGAGCCAGTGGTGCACCAACAAAAGTAACAAAAAGTAAATCAAGCAGCACAAGTAACTGCAAACTCTTAGCGGAGGTTTCGCGTTGCTGCTTGCGTCGTGTTTCGTGAAACAACCCCACAAGAAGTGCACCAAACTTCCCTAACTTCCACTTCATCCCCACTAATACCATGGCACTGTACATAACGGAATACAACAACCGCTATAGGAAACGACGACGGAGCCGCGTGTTCAGCACCTGCGTCAGTGCGGCCATCGTCGAACAGGTAACGGAACAACCCGCCCAGCCATTGCAGACACACGCACTCAGCCCAGATTCACCCAGAGATGCTTTCATTGCCCTCCAATCTTTTACCGATTCACGTTCGCTCTTACCTTTCCATTCAAATGCTTTCCGGTGTAGCTGGTTCGCACTAGACGACGCCGTGGATGACGATCAGGGTCCGTGTGATGCAAGAAATTTTGGACACAAATACGTCCCATTTCCTCGTTTCACCGCGGTTGTTCACGGTGGCTTCTCGTTTTAAAAGTAGAAATAGTAAAATAAATAATAGAGCTAACATCAAAAGATCAGGTCACAAATAATAATCTTTGTTTTTACAACAAATGCATCTTCCTTCAGTCATGTCGGTACAAACACGTCAGCAAGTAGCGCTAGTTAGGTGGTTTAAACGGCTTATTGTGAAGTATTGTAGTACCATGATCGTGATGAGCGGTACATCTGGTAGCCTTAGAAACAAAAAAGCCTGCTAAATTAGATGCAAAGTGCTAAATTGCTTTCTACCTTTCATGACAGTTTTATTTTGTTGCGATTTGACAATATTTTTCAGGATAATTTTTATAATCTTTTTTGTTCTCTTGAGAACGCCCGGTCAACATATTCTTATATTTAAATTATTTTTTTGTTTGTGGTGTTTTGTTTTTACTGATCACTAATTGTTGAGACAAGATTTTTTTAAGAACATTGGTGTGTATGGCTTTGTAAGCCCTGAAGTCATTGAATTAAAAAAAAACCTAATGCTGTTGCATTAGTTATACTGTTAGAAATATTTAAAACAATAATTTTATTGTACTTTTTAGTTTTATGATATTTAATAATTATTTTATATTCGTTAGCATCATCACACAAAGGCATTGTGTTTGACATGATGTAATGCATTTTATTGTTCGTTTTTTGATAAAAATGTTAATGATTTCTAATTTTTTTAGTGTGTCCGTGATAATTGATCGAAATTCACTCAAAACACCTGAAAGCTTAAGATATAAGGCCTGGTCGTTCTTCAGTGAATAAATACAAATAAAAAAATAAACCTGAAAGCTGACTCATTTCAAACCTTATTATACAATGTTTTTCAATTGTATTGAAATTCAAATATATAGATATACGGCCTGGCCGTTCTAAAGAGAATAAAAAAAGAAAGAAATTCAAACATATTTTTTTCATTTTTGCAATTATCCGAGTTGTTTCTAGGATTATAGTCGGCAATATACATAAATATCCCTTTTCATTCGGGACATTCGATCCCGAGGTTCATGCGTGTTTGTTCAGTGTTTCAACGATCCCACCAGGTGATGCCAATGCCACCATCTTTCTCACGGCATGAATATGGAAATGAGGTACATTTGTGCAAACAATTTGTTTTCCAAAGTGTCTATCCGCTCACCCACCCTCCCTCCCCTTATTTCACTTTATTCTCGTATCCAGATACATTCTGGATGATGTATGTAAGGAAAGCCTTAGGGTTTTCGTAGTATTTCCAGCAAGTCGTGGAATAAATAATTTGGTCACGAGAATTTCCTCCCAATCGTTTCATTGTGGCGTTGTTTCGTAAATGTGTTGCAGATAGCTTTTGTCAACACATGTGCTGGTACTAGAATGCTCCGTTGAATACACGGTACCTATTGATTTAAATAATATTTAGTGTTCCCCTGCCGGCTTTCGCCATTCTGGCATTATAAATTACCGAGTTTGAGAAACTTTCCAACAATATAATGAGACGTTAAAATATAACGTGATCATAAGATGTTACTTTCATGACCTTTTTTTATGCTTCATATCAAGCGTATCAACCGAAAAACGCAAGAAACTTACCCTTTTTTGTTATGCATATACGACGTCTTCCCATCTATCTCTTATCATATGTAACGTCCCACATCTAGTTATGAAAAAGTTTTGACCATTTATTTTTAGAATTGATGTCATGGTGTTTGGAAAATTTTCATGGGAAGATAACTTATGGTCGCCTCGTATCTCTTCACTAAATAAACATTTAAATCAAGAATCAGTCGAAAAACACTTTGTTGAGTGTCCCTGAGAGACTTAGAGACTTGACAAGAATCAAGTTCAAGTTCGGGGTAACAAATTTTACTATGTTCGCTTAGTTTTCTGCTAGTGATGTATGATGAAGCCAGAGCGATAAAAATAAGCTACATTGCTACTACCATGAAGATCTGTGCCAGTGGCGGCTCCAAGCCGGGTTGCGCCAAACACTTCTTGACACACCAAAACCGTACCCTCCTATTCACAAGAGCTTCATTACAGTTTTGTCCGATGTATAGCAGTCGTCGGTGTATTGTATCATCAACGGCTCAGAAAAAATATAAAATGTTGTAGTGCTCTATTGATGTCGATTTTTTGTAAAACATATTAACTAAGCACATCCATTTGTTCTTTCTTTGACATTCGCAGGGTGACTACATCAAACATCCCGTACTATACGAGTTAAGCCACAAGTACGGCTTGCCGGAGAATGTGTCCGAACATCTACTACCAGACCGGCTCGAGGAGATTAAGGAGGCCATCCGGCGTGAGATACGCAAAGAACTTAAGATTAAGGAGGGCGCCGAGAAGTTGCGAGAGGTTGCCACGGATCGCCGATCCCTCTCCGACGTTGCATCGATTGTTAAGAAAAGCAACAACAAACTGGCCGAGCTCAAGTCCGAGCTGCACGAGCTGGAAAGCCAAATCATACTCACACAGGGCAACAGTGTCAGCAATAATGGAGGCCATGGTATGTACCCTAAGCGATATAATGCTTTTAAAGCCATGATGACAATTTATGTTCATTGTTTGTATCGAGAAAAATCAATATACCTTTATTTCCTTGTTTTGTGGAGGCAAATTTGATTGAATACAATCTAATACATATGTGATACCAAAAATCGTTTAAGGAAAACATCAAAGGTATATGAAAATATGAAAAGGTGCACCGTGTGATATGCCGGTTTTGGTTCATGTGAGAGTACGCGTTGCTTTATTTTTGTCCATTTCATATTTCTCTCTGAAATGTTCACTGTGGAAAATACTTCCGTCTAAAGATGATCTCCAAGAAATTGTGTGTCTCCGCAAAACCCCTTTTTCTCTCGAACGCACTAAAGCTGGTAACGTTTCACGGTTGCGCACTATTACTGCCAGTTGTTCGTAAACGTTTTGATGTTAGTCGTGTAGAATGTACAAATCAAAAGCGACAATACAATCCACTAGAAGAGGTTCGTAAGCATCACAATCGTAGTGGTGTTCGTCTACGATGTACGAAACGAAAATTTAAAAAATTATTATACACCTACGTTGAGACGAAAAACACGAAAAATGGCTGCTAATTTATTGCAAATTGTTGATCACATCCGTCAAGTTTGACTTAATGACGACGGAATTTCTCGGATGCTCCCGTGAGGATCGAGTGCATTCGTGTGACCGCAGAGACAGAAATAGAAGAGTAAAAATATTCCTCCCGCGTTAGTAGATATAGGAAGAAAGCAGTTCGCAGTGCATCTTCGTTCGAGTTCATGTTCAGTTGTTTTAAAAGTGTAAAATTGTTTGCTCTGCAATGCTCGAATACGTAGCTATTTTACCGTTGCAATCAATAGCAAAAATTAGTTTGTGTTGATCAGGGGTATGTATGTATATGCGTAATTACTAAGGTTACAAGAATCTTTACAAAACAATTTCGAATTCAGTGTGAGTGCACAGACATGTGTGATTTATACAGCGTATTTCCAGCGTTTCAACGGTAGAAAATTGGTACGGAAATACCACACATATCTGGCCCAGCACACACTCGTTTCAAACGATACGGTAACAATCAAATTCCATTCCGTTTTTCATTAGCAACTTAAAAGTCGTTGCATGAAATGACCGCGATTGAGTTATTATGTGCAACCATGGGTTCCGATGCGATACAGGTTCGTTGTTGAATTCGATGCTAGTTTATCCAACAGTGTACTTCTGTGCACTTCTCCTACAGTGATTCCCTTCCAACTGAGTATTAGGGTTATCGATTCCGTTCTCCTCAATCCTCTTGGTGAGGTGTGCAATCATGCGAACGAATGCTCGCAAGGGAAATGCAGTCAAGTAAAAAACAGTCGAGTGAAATGTTACATGCATGCGTAATGATATATAAACGGGTAGAGACAGAGAGAGGGTGGTACCTCTATATAACTGGACGTCTGCTAATCAAATGAGCTAGACAGTACGAACAGATACAAGCAACGAAAAAGAGAAATATAACACAAGAACTGACAGAAAAGCAAACAATAGAAAATTTTAGTCTGTATGTTGCTCTTATCCCCGTCTTTCTATGGGCACGTAACAAATGTACATACACACTATTGTCCTCAATTGAACTTCCACTGCATTGAGAGGTAATAAAATAAAGAGAGGGAGAGAGATATAGTGACCCGAGTAGCATTAGAGTAGAAAAAAGAAGAAGAAAACACCTACAATTGCGTACCGAAGCGGGAGGAAAATGAAAAAAATTGGTGTGTTCGACGGTAACGTCGAAACAATAATCCAATTATAAATAATTCCAACATTTTCCGCCATTACAAAAAATGTATGGGGCTAGCAATATACCCCTTTGTTTCATTTTCTTCCTTCCTTTTTTCTTTGGGTTTTTTTCCTTCGGAATAGGAAAGAATAAGTGCCAGTCGCATTTACGAGATCACTTACACAACGCGCCGATGATGGTGCACTTGTCTGATGTTCAATGCAGTTATTATTGATTATGCATTAACCTTATAACATTATTATTACATTCCTTTCAAATGGGTTTGTGCTTAGCACGCTTTTTGATTCATAAAGAACGGCCAGGCCTTATTGCTGCTTAGCACGTTTTATATAGTATGATTTACTTTATTTGGACCTTAGAATGTATCATCGTTTTTGAGTTATATTTAAATGTGATTCAGATCATATCTGATTATGATGCAGTTAGTTTCATCACAAAGCTGTAAACAGTTAATTAGTTCTGGACAGTAAATGATATTGTATTTAACCTCTATGCAGATAGTACGTACTGTAACACTTATTAACGTTAGATATCCTTTTTCTTTCAGATCCTATTTTGTCCACCGTCATTCCGAGTGGGCCAGAATTCACCGCTAACGATAAGTTGCTCATATCACTCGAAAAGCAGCTTAGCATTGAAACGAAGGTGAAGAACGGAGCCGAAAACATGATCCAATCGATCTCTAGTGGACACCATGGTCGCGATAAGAAACTGCTAGCCGAGGCACATCAGATGCTGGCCGATTCGAAAGCAAAAATTGAATACCTGCGGCTGAAGATCCTGAAAGTGCGCCAAAACAAACTAAACAGTAAGGTTTCGGATGAGAATGGAGGTGAATCAACGGCAGCGATCAAACAACCACAAGAACTTGAAACGTCACTGGACGATCGCATCGAGGAGCTACGTCATCGACTTCGCATTGAAGCGGCTGTCGTGGATGGGGCAAAGAACGTTATCCGTACGCTCCAAAGTACAAAGACGATCGATAAAAAGGCACTGCAAGAGGTACGTACCAGAGGAGGGTTGATTTTTTATATAACTTTTGGGCAGGCAATCGAGGAACAATAAACCTCACCTGTCAAGTGGCATAAATGTCGATTATAGTTATAAATAGAATTAGTTAACCGTATTGAATGTTATCAATGTTTCTAGCACACTCTGCAACCTAGTATTATCTTGTGCGACATGTGTTGGAATTTTCACACCCGAAGTGCTTGATATATTATAGCCTATTGAATTGTACCTTAGTGTATAAAGACAATCTTTATTGTACTTTGGTCTTACGCGATGATTTAAACATACGTCGGAAAGCTAATCTTATTATCAGTTTAAACATTTTTATAATTGTATAAAGAAGTACGAACAGGAACGCAAGCACATCCAGAGATTCGCGCTGGAAGAAGTTCATATCCGCACCTGGATAGTGTAGCTGAGGTGCTCCTCGGTGTCGTGCGACATACTCTACCCAATAGCAAGCAAGATCCATGGCGCTCTGAGGTCGGTCTCGATAGAGGTCAGAAATAGTTTTCGCTCTCTCGGCAAATTTATGCTCCCGCACCATAATGTTGACAGCACGAGAAAATGATCGTTCGTCTAGCTCCTGGTAGTCTAGCCTCATTGCAACACCATCTTCCACCATAGATTGAATGTTTTGGAACTGCTCTGCGAAGATGGGAATACCCAACACTGGCACACCGTGGTACTTAGCTTCCGCCATACCGCCAAGCCCGCCGTGAGAGATGAAAAGTTTTACGTTTCGATGCGCAAGAACATCATCCTGCGGCAGCCACACTTTCGAAAGTACATTTGGTGGCGCATTTGGAATCCGATCGCTCTCCCACTTCCACAGCACGCGTTGCTTGAGATTAGCAAAGGTCTTCAATATTGCATCCAGCTTCGCTTCAGGAAGGTCGGCAGATTTGAGATTTGAACCGAGACAGAAGTAAACAACACCATGCTCTGCCCCGTCAAGCCATTCACGAATGTCTTCGGGAAGCGGGTCTGGTTTGGCTTTGATTTGTAGCCCACCCACCTCCACCATATTTGGCAAATATGGACGTGGTGTGCCCTGCGAGAAGTGTGTGTTGAGCAGGACAAGCGATACATTACGACGCACTTCCGGGAATGCAGGGTAACGATGTGGCGGGAAGTGACGTTCATAGTACGAAGTCTGAACGTATTCCGATATCGCGCTAAGTACATTTTCAAAGCCCGCGACTAGGAAATTTTTTACACGACCTAAAAAGTTCATCGTACCTTTTCCACCCAGCATGAGGTGTGGAACTGCTGCAATGGCTCTTGGATTGCCCACAAAGTCGGCCGTTAGTTTTGTCATTCCGGCCGAAAACAATACTACCGTCGGTGCGTTAAAGTGCGGTCCAAGTCCCAGAACAAAATCTGCCACGAAGTATCCAACGATCACCAAATCAAAGTGCTCCTGCTTAAGTACCCTAAACTTTTCGTCTTCCAATGCCATCTCAGCCGTACGGAATTGACTCTGGAAAAGGTTCACCAAACCAGCTATCGAGTTGCCTTCGTTCTTTTGGAGGAAGTCCCGAGTCATCTGTCCAAGATCGACCTTCTGTACCACAATTTCTCGGTAATTGGGTACCGGTTTGGAGAGTTTGAACGGGCTTACCATTGTGACCTGCCGGAAAACTAGCGTTAGTTAATTTTCGTTCTTCTAGATAGTCGTACTCACATCATGTCCTCGCCCTGCCAATCCTTTCAGTAACGCCTCTCCAACAAGCACATGCGATCTTCCCGAGCTTGGAAAAATGCATAAGATTCGGTATGCCTTTAACTCCGCAATATAGCAACACAGAACGACACAAGCGATCGCAACGACCTGTGCGATCTTCATTCTCACTACAGTTTCCTTGGACACTTCGCTTCCTTCTGCAAATGCTCACATGTCGTACGTTTTAATAAAGTGTACGTACGGAACATCGGCTATCTTGATTCTTATCAACGAGACAGTAGTTGTGAGCGCAGAGTCGAACAACCGAATCATTTATGGAAGCTTGCAATCGAATACCTTGGTTTACACAGATACACTTATAAATGGTGTTTGTAATATGTGTAGACAGGTTTGTTTATCTCCACATCATGTTAATTGTGTTCACAGTTGAATGTGTGTATGTGTGTTTTTGAAGAGAATGTATGCCCAGCTAATGAGCTTTACAATCAATCATCAGTACTCGAACAAAAAATCTGCCATATCATCGTTTGTCAGTTCCTGGGTTGTTGTCAATTCCTGCTCAGGAAAAAACAAATGATTCGATGATATCACGGGGTCAAATACCTAATGAAAAAATACTGCTGTTCATCGTAAATGTGCAATCGTATGCGTTCGTTATTTATTAGTTACATCACCATGTACCTGACCAGTAAATTATATTAAATCTTTCAGGGTTTTTAAGGTCCTCCGGCATTTAAAAAGTTGTTCCATTTTACACTATATTATATAAAATTAGAATAGAAAATAGAAGTTACATAATATGTTGAGAGTTACATAATTATGTTGAACTCTGTAAGATTATCCTAACACTAAGAAATCTTCTGTTGTTTCATTGGTTTCTGAACCGATGCACTGTACAAGGCATTTTTTAGAGTTTTTCCTACGATTATCAATATTTTATAAATGATATAAAGCATAACAATCAAAAATGCGTACACATCCAACAGTGCTAACTGGAACATGTTGAGATCTGCTCCTTGATAGTGTAGATGTGGCGCCCCGTGATGTCGAATGATGTATTCAATCCAAAAGACTCCAGTTGCCAGCGCTCCCACTGGACGATCTTTGTACAGCATGGAACGTCCTTGAATGTGTTCACGATACTTGGGATCACGAAGCACCTGATGTACAGCACCACTTAGCAACGGTTCCGTAAGATCATCAAAGCTTACCAAAAGACCCCATCCTTCCTTAACTACCTGTTCTACATTACCATCTTGATCGCCAAACATGGGAATACCGATAATCGGTACTCCGTAATACATCGCTTCTGTGATGCTGCCTAACCCTCCATGCGTGATGAACAGTTTGAGATTCGGATGTGCTAAAATCGCATCCTGCGGCAACCACTTGCCAATGAACACATTTGGTGGCCGGTTTGGCATTTCATCCTGATCCCACTTCCAGATGACGCGTTGTTTTAATCCGCGAATCATGGTTAGGATAGCATCCAGCTTGTCCTGTCGCATATTTGAACTGCGTAGATTAGATCCAAAGCTGATAAAGATAGCCCCTTCAAGATTGGCGTCGTCCAGGAATTGTTGCAGATCATGGGGCATTGCTTCGGGTCTGGCGTTTATTTGAATGCCTCCCACCTCAACCATGTTGGGAAGATACGGTCGTGGTACGTATTGTGAGAAGTAAGTGTTGAGCATTACGAGAGATACATTTTGCATTGCCGCATCGTAGCTTCGGAAACCCCTTTCGGCCGGGAAGTTTGATCTGTCAAATAAAAGAGGGGTCTATTATTTGTGACTGGAAACTTGAATACCAAGTTCTTACTCGTAATAAGACAGTTCCTTGTGCCGTATGTACATCAGCATTATTTTCTCCACTCCATGAAGTATAGTGTTGGTGACGCGATCAAGGAATGTCATTGGATTTCGAGGTCCCAACAGTATGTGTGGAACTGCGGCAACTTCGGCTGGGTTGCCTACAACATTAGTTAAACCCGATCCGGAGGCGGAGAAGTACAATACTGTCGGACAGCGGAACAACTGACCGACACCAATTATAAAGCTGTTCATGAAAAAGCCCACTAGCGCCAAATCGAACTGTTCCTCGCGCGCAAGGCGAAGAAATTCCGGCGCATTAATGGTGACGTTGGATGAATCTTGGGCCGCTCGCACGATCTTGGGGAACAGCTTTATCATGTTCCGACTGCCGCCCTGCATGAAGTCGTTCATGATAGAAGAAAATGCGTCCTCTATTGGCACATACACATCACGGTAGTTTTTCGGTGGTGTCTTTAGAGGGAACGCACTGACCATCGTGACCTATTGGATGTAAATGAGCGATACAAAAACGGTGTTGACATTAGATATTTGAAGTTTTTTGCCGGTGCATGGTACAACTTACCTCATGTCCACGGATTGCCAGTTCTTTGAGTAGCGCTTGTGCTCCCAGAACATGTGATTTGCTCGCAGTAGGAAAGACGCACACAATTTTTGCTGACTCGGCGTGATTGATCAGCAATACCAAGGTCGCCATCAGAGCGATGTTGAAGGTCAGCTTCATCATTATGCCAGTTCTTATTCAAGTTTTATCTCCTACCGCTGGAAAGAAGGGATGCCAGGTCACATGCACAACACACTAGCCGACACGATGGCAAACGATATAATGGAGCTCCGCCGGGATTGAGCAATGGTTTTACTTGCCGTTCGATAGTGCTCTCCCGATATAAGCCGACAGAATTAATCGCACACATTTCAATGAGCAACAGATACTTTGTACCAGCTTAGCGTTCTCTTTCGTAAATCGACAGTGAGTCGAATCACAAATACTTGTTACGGATGCGGAACAAACACACGCACTCACTCAATGAAACGCACATTGGGTAGAATGCCACTGTAGATGTGTCATGTTTGGCTCACATCCAAATGAGATCTGACATGACATGAGAGTGCGCAATTTATGGATGGAAACGATTCTCTACCAGTGAAATACAAAACATTTAGCAGCAGAAATGGCGCCTTCACAAATACATATTAGCGAAACAGTCATGCAGCGTAATCCATCCACCATGTATGTGTTCACTTTTTTAGGTTTTGGTTATGTTGCGCCTCGTTTATCTCCCGGACTGATATGACGTCACTTTTCGAGCAACTTGTTTCTTCACAGTTGTCTTTCAGGTGGTGTTTGTATCGTCCTGAACATTCACTCGATCGTGAGGGATCGTGAAATCGGTGCAAGCCAAGAATTCCAGTCACTATTTTCCTGTATAAATGTTATGTTCCTGTTGTTATTTGCGCATAAGTATTTCGAATGTGTTTTTAATGTTGACGTTTTGCATATCGTACTTTTAGTCCATTTGATTACCAATGCAATACGTTTCAGTCTTAATCCCAACAACCGACAATGTCACTGAACTTTTCGTGTTGCTGATCGCGATCTGTGACGATGGCATTTGAAGCGACTCTGAACGTGGACCCCATTTTCACTTATTGCAATTGCGATACTGAAGCCAATTGCCTACAAATGTTGCCTGCGTGTGCTGTCCAACGCAACTAACGCCCCCGTGGTTGTGTACATTTCGGTTGAGGCGATTTATTTTTGACGTTTCTGCGCGGCGTAGGCCGAAAAGAGAATCCTCCTTTGAGCTCATGTAGGCGGTAGAAAACGGCAAAACAAAAAAATCATAACACCACTGTTGTGTGCGTATGTGTATTCATGCAGTGAACCAAACGGTCACTAGTAACAGGATGGCGCTAGTGATCCATGGTTTAAGCTAGAAGCTGGGTGACCCGAACGTCGAGACTCTTTCGTGTGTGTTTCTGTGATTGTACTCATAAAATCCAACTGAAACGCGAACATTGGGTAGCGGGAAAGATTATGGAAGACGTTGAACGATGTCGTCCTAGTAAGTTGCAGGAAGAACACGAACGCCGCATCAGGAGCCATTCCAAGAAGTGCAGTCGCCGTAATCATCACCATCACCATAAACATAATCATCATCATCACCATAACCACGTGGAAGGTGAGAATTCAACAAAGCAGGAACAACAACAACGTCAGCGCGATCATCATCATCACAACTGTCATCGGCAGCACAGATCGTCGTCGGAGGTTAGTTTGCTTAGTGTGGTGCAAAGCTTCGTCGTTCCACAAGTGCGTCTCACATGTCTAAATTGCATTTTTCAACTAAATTCTACCGAGCAAATTCACCTCTAATGTTAATGAGAGTTGTTATAAATAGAGTCGCTTCCGTCTGTCAGCAGCTTAGGAAGATATATCCGTCTCGTCAATGTTGTCCTGAAGAAACGGAATACGTGTACCTGTATTATGTTGTTCCTGCTCGTTTTTTGTCAGTTGTGCATTACATTTTATCCTTCGTTGATTTATAAATATCATCACCCGGTTTGAACTGAAGAAAACACTAACGTGAAAAACAGTATTGAAAATAAAAATTAAGTTCCTTCAATTTCCCTTCGTTCTAAACCATGAATCCGCTTTTCGATTACAAGTTAGGAAACGAAGAGTGAAATATTTTGGCACCCCAGTAATGCTCTTCTTCATTGTTTTGGGTTCTTTCTGTTGTATTTATCGCGAACTAGTGACTTCACAGCGAACACGCATGTTACGCTAATGAAGGCACATGTTTTTTCGGCCGACATTACGAAATCTGTCGAATCGGTTCTAAACAATTACCACCCTTCCTCACACATACAAACACACAAATCACACCTCATTCATTGTCGTTGGTGTCGTTTCGCTTCAGTTGAGCGACTCCCTTTTTCATCCCAAAATGTGTACTGTAGTGATAATATTTATTCGTTCAAAGTTACGTCGTCGTGTTTCACTCAGTGTTTTATCCTCGCGCTCTGTTCGTCTTCTGTACAGAAAGGGAAATGGGGTATCTAACGCTCGATTGCTTGTTTATGCAAGCACACAAGTCGGTGGTTTTTAGATCGTCGGTGTCGGTCGTTTGTTTTATCGCTTAGTTGGGGCAATCATTTAGGGCACATAATCGATTGACAAACGTGTGAGCAGCACGAAAATCCTTTCTTTCGTGTTACTATACCATTTTAAATTGGTTAAACTCCTTTATTTGTTAGATTACTTTATAAAGTGTTAAGCCTGTTCAGCAGCATTTAATTTCTAAATAATGTTCTTGTATATTTGTTTTCCCAAAAAAAAAACATGTTTCTAAGATTATATGTTATGCTTCCATCAGCATATCTTTTACACCATTAAGAACTAACATCCGGTATACCGGATCGTATCGTGTCGAATCGTACCCTTTAAATTCCTTGGCAGGCGTAATGTTGTGACGATGAAAGTAGTGAAACTAAAAAAATCCAAGAGCGATTATCTCATAAGAATCCAAGAGCCATATAACCGGATGATGGACCTCGTCATGAGGATGACTCGATGACTCAACTATATTGTTGTGACCTCATTTCATCTCATATCGCTTAATTTATACACTTCTTATTTCAGTTCGTTTGGCAATCTCTTTTTTGTATTCCCGCTGATTTGCATTGATGTTCATTTTCTAGCATTGCTTGTTTAACCTTCATTAGTACACTCGAATGTGTTGCATTAGTTGTGTGGTTTAATAGGAAATGGCAAATTGCATTAGCGAAGGAAAAACAAATCTAACATCTTCATTTCCAAGTCATTGGACACAGAAAATCCTAATATTATACTTGTTAAAAGTATTTTCTACGGAGGAGTCAGGTTCTCATGTTCCGTCACCATTTCGGCAAATTTTCTCTCCTGAAGGGTGGCAGACATTGCCATTACATTGGTTACGAAAAAATCCTCTCCCATCATCGATGCTGTTACTCTCTCGCACTATTACGATCGGTATCTTGTAATGTTCTGAGTGAAAATCGTTTGGAATCCGTTCATCTGACAGCAGGTCAGTCGTCTCAATACGATCGTGCTGATCGGCGGCCCGTCTGTTTGGCTCGTTGAGTTTTTGTGCATTTTTTCCAAACGATTGATCTTCTTTCTCTCGGTGCTACGATCTTTCAAAATCCTATTGAACCAGAAACCATCGTTACGAAACAATGGATAAAAACGAAACTAGCGCCCGGTTGCGTTATTAGGTGATGTGTGTTCGGCCGATCTGTACAAACCGAGGATTACACCGCGAAGCGCCCTGCGGTCGGGATTTGTGTGTATGTTTATGCAGTAGCTGTGAAGTTGTGCCGAACTTCGGATGTGCGCTTGTACCGCTCAAGAAATTAAGTCGGCCATTCCGTACACATATACGTGCTGTTGTGTCTCAGTCTGTTCTACGCGTGAAGCAACACCGTTTGCTGTTCGATAATGGTTGGTGATGAAAAAGCGTGGATAGATGGCATAAAGTGATAATCCATTTTAAGAATAATCGTCTTTCGAACGACAGAAAGCTGATTCTCAGTGTGAAAAGAGAAATCCATTACGCCACGTGCTCAAAGGAATCGTTTTAATGGAGACGCCTAGTGTTTTACGGTGCAAGTGAATTCTGTGTCAGTGTCGTATTACGAAGCAGCTTATGATCTCATGCAGAGTGTGCTCAATTCATGTGTACTCGTTTGCGAACAGCATTTAATCTCGATCGTAACCCCCGGGAAGAATCGAAATCGTAAAATTCGGCATTGACCAATTGTGTTAAGCCCTGCCTCAACGGTTCACCGGCATACGTTGGGTGTGGATCAAACTTGGTTTAGCTCACTGTCACGCGCTTCTTTAATCAACAAGTGAGCTCCAAAGTCATCATCATTCTGATCACCGTCCCTGTTCGTCGTTAATTCGCACGATTCTCCTCTATTTATATATCCCGCTCATCAACCCCGAACTACACTGACTAAAAGGGAGCAAAGCGATAAAACACAGAACAAAAGACGGGAAGGAAGAAATCTGCACGCACGCACGCTCAGCCAGACACGGTCGTTTAATGTTGTTTTCGTTTTTTTATTCACAATCTTCCCATTTGCGACGGCTCACAAAGCCACGTCGGTGTTTATGCGTTGCGTCTTGTCGGTTTTAGCGTCTCGTAGTTCTGTTTTATTCTCCGGCGTGGTTGGAATGAAAGGTTGCCGACAAGTACGTTGCATTTGCCTGTGGTAAGAATAGTGAGAAAACAATTATCCGAATGAAGGAACCAGGTGGCAGATGCAAAAGGGTTAGTTAGTGTGCAACATTTCAGACCGACGACGAATCTCAATCCGTATACCTTCGCGCATCGTCAACACACCACGGCATGTCCACTCTTGGATTACAGGCACCCTCCGAAATCACAGCCGAATGGACAGTTCACGCACAGCTCACGCTTTCCTCGAATTCTGCTGCCTTATCCGCCTCTACCGACAACAGCACAGTCCCGTCAGATGTTCATCCGACTTCGACGACCGAAGGATGCGGCGAGAACCAACAGCCAACTCCAGGGCCCAACCTTCTCTCCCCGGGTGACCGGAGGGCTGGGGTGGATACGAACGGTATCCCTTCACGAAACTTTCTCCCTTCATCTGCTTCTACCCTAACAGCGGGATCCCCAACCAGTGCAGTTGGGAATCCAGTAAAGGTTGTTTATAAATTTAGCACGACCGACCATCCGTTGCAGCAGAAACAATCCACCGTGTCCACCGCTGTGCCAGTCGGTGGTGGGAGTAATGTTATTTTTAACACCGATCCATCATCACCTTCCACACCGATCGCGCTCGCTCAGGTGAGACAGAAGAAACTGTACGCTTGTTAGGTACTTTGCGTTGAAATTATCATTATTTTTTCTTCCACGGTTGTGGATAGCTCAGTATGGAATAGGATGTCCACATTCAACACGAGTAGGTGTTTAGATGCAAAAACATTCTCGTCATTCTATCTACCGTAGTGTAGTGCTCTGTGTTGTTGTCGCCCCGAAAAACGGGGTGATGATAAACTGACTGCATTCCATTCGTGTACGCAAGAAGCAGCTAGGACATTGAGTCCACATCAAGCATACCTTTTGAGACGTTTGAAATGTTGACACTAGAAATGACATAAATATATCATTATTTTGAAATAAAATCCCCCACTTTTTGTTTAATGAAAACGTGTGATCAATAATATGATTGAAACGGGGTCGGTCCCTTGTTTATATTGGACATTTACTAGAGCAGATGTATGTAATTTTTCGCAGTACAATAAAATTATGTAACACAAAGAAGAACATATTAGCATTACGACGTAGTCATTCTACAGGAATTAATTTAAGGTATATTATTGTACCTCTCATGTCCCTTGAATGTAAAAACACAAACTGTTCATTAATTGTTGTTAGATTGTCTCAAAAGCTTCACAAACGCAATTTTTAGCAATTTAGCAAACGCATTATTTAAACGCAATTTTTAGCATTTATCATCAATTGTGGGTAATAAATTTTCCAAAATTATTAATATTAATATTCGCTATTCTTTATGAATAAAAAAATATTAATATTTAATAATATTCATATATTTCCTTCCTGCTCCTATTGAATAGCGACGTAATCTTCGAACTATTAACGTCTAAGTGTCTAAGTCACAAAGTTGTTTGATTGGATTCTAAGCTTCTACAATTAACTTTGTTTGCATGTTCTGCCCTTCTTGTTACAAATGATGGATGCAATGTGCAAACGATGGATCATTTCATATCACCAAACCTCCTGCGTACACTATTTTGCCCGTGTATTTTAGACTCCAACTGGTGAAGGACCTCCACCACCGTGTACCGAAAATGCGGTTCAACTTTTCCCCAAATGTACCAGCACCTGCAGCATCGTACTTACTGCCTGTACTGATCTCTTACCTACGACCGACACACTGCCTATTGTTGTCAACAAGTGCGAATCCACCAACAATATTGTGGTAGACAAAAGCACCAACTTTCCAGAAAAGGTACTGAGCACCAGCTCCACTTGTTTTCTTCTGTGGAAATTGGAAATTGATAGAGTTGTGCATTTATTTATTTGGTCGGCGAAATATAGTCTGTTAGTAATTCCAAGGATGCGAGTTGTCAAACAAGTGACTGGGAGACAAACAGGAAAGAGGATAAGGAAGGTGCTACGGGGTCTGTGAAGCGCCGAGGAGTGCCTCAAAAATCTACCACTGATGGGTGTCTTCTTTCGCCACCTGCGAGGAGAAAAGAGGATAGGTTCGATTCGGTTAGTAATCTCTAGGTTGCATAATATTTATGTCGATGGAATAGACGCCAGTGACAGATCTTGCTCCGTACAATGTTTCAGCTCACTCGCAAATCGGACTCACCGCTCATCAATCCCCTTGTTTCGCCAAGTAACACGATTCGCTCCCAGCAATCAAGTGTGCGGGAAACTTCGGCGGCCAAAAAGAAACCACGAACGGTTCACATTGACGTGTACTGCACCGGTTCGGACGCGGAATCCGGTTCTGAGTGTGGTTCGTGCTGTTCCTCCAACGAAGGTGCCAAATCGCTCCCATCGTCAGGACCCTCGTCAGCAAGTTCGTCCCATTCGTCTGCCTCGACGGGTAGCCGATTCGACACCAGCCACATGATGGAACTGAAAGCGGCGGCACATCCAAACATCGACCCATCTCATCCCACCGTTTATGAGTCAGAAGAGATGCGGGTGCGACATAAGCGTGCCGGAAAGCATGAAGTGCCCAGGCGTTTGATGCAGCAAACTATCGGTAGTTCAAAGAGCAGCTATACAATATTGCTTGTGTGCGATTTTTACATGCATTCGTATATATATATATATATATTTATTGTAGATCAAAACACGCTTTCTACCATCGGGAGTCTGAAAAGAACTGGCTCTGCGCGCCATGGGCGCCCCAGGAGAAATACAGCGACCGACGAGATAAATGAGTCGAAACAAATTCTATTCAGCAAACATCTGGGTGAAGTGCCTCAGCAACAGAGCGAGAAGCAGATCCAGGACGCATTTAGCACGTACTTTCAACGAGATGTAAGTGACGATGCAATCAGTTCGAACTACGCGCTCTCAGCCGATCGATCAACACGTCGCGACGTTACTGGGAGTAGTCTCTCGAGTGCCTTCGCCTGCGGAGGACTTTACGAGGACGACGAGGCTGCTGAAATCCGCAGCAAACTGAACCGCAGTGGCACCACCGCAACCCAGTCGGACAGCTTCGAATACGACAACAGTGAGGATCGCTATCGTATACACGAAATGGAGCGTGTTTGGAAGCAGCACCACTGGAAATCCCCATCGGTTGAAAGAAGACTCCTGCAGATGCACAATCCTACCGTAACATCGCAACCGTGCCAGAGCCCCGATTCTGATCACAATCTTACCGAGTCGGACCACAGCTTTGTGTACGACGAGGCACCACATCCGCACGCCTCCAATCCATCCCTCAACGAGTACAGTGACTCAAGTCCATCCACCGTGAAGAGCGCCTCCCAGCGTGCGTCCGATGGACCAAACCGGTCAATTATGCTTCAGCAACAAGCCGTCCTTGCTGCAACACTGCAACACAAACGAGAGTTTTCCCCAGTGGAAGGCTACACCGACGAGTACCTGGCGATTGCACGGCGCTTCGGTAGTCTCATTACGGGTCGCCGCAAACCCGGCACACACATGGGTCCGGTCCGTAACCCGGAGTGTCCCTGCGAGCACTGCCGGCGTTGGGTGCTGGAGCGTGACTCGGCTGACAGCGTTAGTGTCTTACGCAAACGTGCACTTTCTGTGGACGGTACGGGTGCACCGAATGGTATCGTTGATATGCGCAGGCAGTTTCACCTGCGAAACACCAACGTCCGTGAATCGTAACCATCCAGAATGCCTTTTCAGAGCATTTTAAACATTTATCCTACGCGTATTCTTCTTCAGTGTGTATGTGAAATGTAGGTATTAAGTTTACTTTCTAACCAGCTTTATGGTAGAGCATGTTGTTGATGCAGTACCAAACAACGAATCATGTACGAAAGGTAACGAAAAGAATATTTCAAGATTATCATTAAAAAATCTTAACGCGGACTGGAAAATGCTCCACAAAAAGCATACACCATGGAGGAATGTTTCAGAAAATAAAAGATATACTTTGAACTAAACGCCAATTCCGCTTTGTTTTCGTTTCAAATGACCCTATGTTATATATTCGAGTGGCCAATGAAGGTTTGTTTGTGGTTTGAGGTTATTATAGGTTATGAGGGTTATTTACTGCATCTAATCCATTGTAGAGTACATTACAATAATTTTTCCCTTTTCATTTATGCTTTCTCACCACAAAAAAAAAGGCTCAAGGTCGCTTATCAGAATCATCTCGAAAACTAGACCTGCTACGGAAAGCGCTAGATCTACGACGTTTGGAACTTCCTCCCGATTGTCCAACGGCACAGCAACTGAAAGCGGAACTACAAAATGTTCAAGCATCCAGCCCAGGTCCCGTGCAGTACACGATGCGCAATTCCTTTCGAGGAAGCGCACAGTGTCGACCGGCACAGAGTCATCAATCGTTCAGTCGGTGTGCCGCCGTAACCGGCAAACTGGAGGTACGGCTAATGGGCTGTCAGGATCTGCTAGAAGACGTGCCTGGGCGATCGCGACGCGACAAGGATGCCGGTTCGTCCAGTCCAGGTGATCTGAAAAGTTTCGTGAAGGGTGTCACTAGTCGCAGTTCTTCGAAGAGCTACAGCGTCAAGGACGAAACCTCGTCGGAAATTATGGCGGTGATCAAGCTAGACAACATAACCGTCGGTCAGACGTCCTGGCGACCTTGTTCGCAGCAGGCCTGGGATCAGCGGTTCAGCATTGACTTAGATCGATCGCGTGAGCTCGAGATTGGCGTGTATTGGCGAGATTGGCGCTCGCTATGTGCGGTCAAATTCTTGCGCCTGGAAGAGTTCATCGATGACATTCGGCACGGTATGGCATTACAGTTGGAACCACAAGGTGTGTTGTTTGCCGAGATCAAGTTCCTCAATCCAATGATCTCTCGCAAACCGAAGCTACAACGTCAGCGCATGATCTTCAACAAGCAGCAGGTGAAGAACATTCCGCGTGCCAAGCAGATGAACATCAACGTCGCCACCTGGGGCCGACTGCTGAAGCGCAACACTACGAGCAGTGCACCGACAACGTCCGGATCAGGCGCACTGATCAGCACACCTTCTTCCGGCACAATGACAGCTGCTTCGGCCATGATAGCAAACCAGACTACGGGATCGTCAGTGACGACTCCTTCCACGCCAGGTTCAATCGTGCTGTCGTACGATCCGTTGCAGGACGATCCAGTGGAAACATTAGGAGAATCGGCGGATCATAACATTATAGGGCTCGGTGGTGGTCGTCCGCTCGGTAAGTTTATTTCAATCCGTTTTGAAATCTTTGTTGCTATGACACTTTTGCTATACTGTAGTTCCCGGAAATATTAGATATCAGTTGATCTTATGTCGCAAAGGTACACTACTAAGAAATTTTCAAACACTCTCTAATGTTGTGACATATGACATAGTAATATGTTTTATCCATATTCATGGTCTTTTAATCAAGGGATTAGATTTAGATAAGCAGTCTTACATCATACCATCACATCAATCGTTCTAAATCAAGACTTCCAACAATATGCGAACCGATAAGGCAATTTTTTTTTCTTTAGGTATCCACGGCGTTGGCGTACTGCCCGAAAGTCCATCGTCTCACTCGTTACAAAACCAGGCCACTCCGATGGCGGGACGTCCCATTCCTCCACCTCAGTCCATCAGCACGCCATCCAGCTTCCGACAGAAAAAGCAACCGATGCCATCACCGCGGCAAGCGACTCCACCAAAAATTGATCCCGAGGTAAGCAACGACTCTTCGTCGAAGCGTCGTGTTATCGTGATCGCTTCCAGATATCTACCGCTGAACTTATCCATAGCGTATTGTCTCGTGGTTTTGGGCGGAAAAGCTTGTGGAACCCACTGCTGTATAAATTTCGTATCTCGTCTCACCGTTCCCCTTCCTAGCTCCCCCCTCCCCCCCGGCTCTGTCCACCCCGTCCACCCTGTCTCAGCCTCCACGGCTTACCGCTTATCGTTAAGTGTATGTGTGTGCGCCTGTTTGTGTGTTTTATTTTGTTGTACGGCGGCCCATGTTTCTTTCCAACCCTTTTCCTGAGGATTTATCTTTTATCTCTTATCGCTTACCGACCGTCATGCTGTAAAAACCGACCACACCGTCAGCAGGAGAGTCTGTTCATGTTTCATCGTTGTTTTCTGCAAATTTTTGAAGAGCCAACAGTGTGGCGAGAACTTGCTTCTCGCACGCTGCATCTACCCTGAGTTGTGGCATATTTAGTGTTGTTTTGATACAATCGTAATCGAGGCCCAAGCGAAGATGAAGTTGAAACGAACAAACGCACTCTATAACCCTGACCGGCAATTAAGACGTGGAGTACCTATAGTGTTTTCTGACGTCGAGAAACCGTCCGTTCATGAATTGGAAACTCCCCTGTTATTAAAAAGCTGGAAGCAAAAGCATCAGGTCGGTTATGGATTCAACACAGTGTTGCGTTTAGGTACCAAATGAGAACATTTTATGTCGTGAAGAAGTTTAAAGCACACATGTTTACAGTGACATTTTCGACAGAATAACTGGGCGGTGCAGCCCGTCGCAGCACTAAGCACAAATTTTCTCTATTTATCATCTATTTTCTCTGTATCTCCCTTCCCTTCGCGCCCCGTTCGTTTCTCCACTCGTGCGGGGTCTTCTCTTTTTCTCTTTCCTTGAGCACAGTTGGAGTACGCATTAAGCAAGTTCGATTTCCTTCACCAGCACGATAATCTTAGCGGTGTTAGTTTGTACGATAAACAGCAACAACACGAGTCGTCGGTAGCAGCGATAAACAATTGTGATAGCAACAATACCACCCGTAAAGTAGACGATGACGAGGATGTGCCACCGTTGCCGGCAACTCCACCGCCCGTACCACCAGCAGTATTACAGAAGTCGCTGTCCGGCGATTTGCTACGGCCAGTGTTGTCGATGCCCCCACCAGTTCTATATGGTGGATACAATAGAGACAGCTATTACAGTACCGTATCATCGACGGGTAGTCCAATTGTGGAGGAACCGCCATCACCTGCACCGGGTCATCAGCTGCAGTTCGTACCATTTCCGGACGACGATGTTACGTACGACAATATTATTGAGGTCAGAGTCTGCAAACCGTACATCGTCGCACACCGCTTTCTCATCTTAAACGCCAAAACCATTTGCCATCTAAAAAAAGCATCCATTTTTGTTGTGTTTTATCGACGCTGTTATTGTCTTGTGCCTTTTGTCCAGAATGTTATATTTTAATTATTTCGCATTGTTACATGTGCATGTTGCAATGATTAACAAGATTTTTAAACTGTTGAGTAGAGCGATTATAACACTTTTTGTAATTCCATAAGCAAATTACCACAATTAATCTCATCATTGTTACGTTTGACAAGTTTCCGATCCATCTCCATCTTGGAACGTTCTGATCTTTTCGTGTTAATTTTTCTTCAATGTTTAACACACATAATCCCATAAAGCATAACTCTTATGGATTCCCTTTCTTGTGAAGATGTTCGTGTGAGGCCATTCCGCGTTATCATGTCATCAATTTTTTTTTATTACTAACTCTGAAGAACGTTTATAAATCTTACATAAATGTGCGTCATTATAAAGTTGATAAAAAGTGCATTGGATTGGATATTTGTGTAGTCGTTTTGTGTATTAATGTTCTGTTTTCATTCAACAACACTTCCTTTTCTCGTGTGCGAGTTTATTATTTCGTTTTCTTTTTTACTTAAGTTTAGCTCAACAACAAAATTGTTTTTTAACAATATGTTTTACATCTTTCAGCTCCTATTATTTGCGAATGTTTACATATTACTGTTTAGTGTGGCTGCTTTTTGTCAATTTATTGGGTTTTTGTTTTTTTTTTTCTGTTTTATGTACAATGACTTCTGGCGGACTGTTGCTGCTGCTCTTCTTTCGGCTGCTTTTTCCTTTATTTTTGAATAATATTTTATACTGGCGTTTAATTTTTCAGCTTTCCCTTGGTCACAATTTACTTTTATTTTGCTGATATTTAAGGAATTTTTTTCTTATTGGTTTTTGTGTACACAGATTCTCCCGTTCGAACAGCTCACGATCGGTGGAGCCGTGGTACCACCGCCACTGCCACCCCATCACCACCATCCAACGGCAACGTTGGCGGCCCAGCAGGCTTCCCTCGCTGCCGCTGCTGCTCTTCAAGCTCAACAGCAACAGCAGTTCTATCAGCAACAACAGCTTCTGTTACAGCAACAACAGCATGCGCAGCAACAACCGACCGTTTCGTCCTCACAGTCGCAACATGTCAGCCAAGCTTCGAGTTCTGCCGGTATAGCAGATTCTGTAGGAGCTGGGTCGGCAGCAGCTGGCGCTGTGGGACCTCCGGTGAATCGACGCGCTGGTCCAGCAGCTCGCACGCTACAATATCGGGACAGTGCATACGAAAGTCGCCGACAGTCGCAAGCACAGGCAGGCGCAGGTATGTGCATGGACAGCTTCCGATTGTTGAGCGTGCTTGGACGCGGTCACTTTGGCAAGGTGATACTGGCGCAGTACAAAAATACGGGCGAATATTTCGCCATCAAGGCGCTCAAGAAGGGTGACATTATAGCGCGCGACGAGGTAGAATCGTTGCTGAGCGAGAAACGCATTTTCGAGGTTGCCAACACGATGCGCCATCCATTCCTGGTGAACCTGTTCTCCTGCTTCCAGACGGATGTAAGCACGGCGTTGAATCTTTTACTCGCTTTGATAATGAGATGCATAACGGTTCTTTACATTCTTCTCCAGCAACACGTCTGCTTCGTGATGGAGTATGCGGCCGGTGGTGATTTAATGATGCATATCCATACGGACGTCTTCTCAGAACCACGGGCCGTCTTCTATGCGGCTTGCGTTGTGCTCGGTTTGCAATATCTGCACGAAAGTAAAATCATCTACCGCGATCTGAAACTTGACAATCTTCTGCTGGATACGGAAGGTGCGTTATGGGTTCGCTGGTACGTAATGCCAATGATCGTTACATTAACACTGGCGTTTTCTCATACTATTGTAGGTTATGTTAAGATCGCCGATTTCGGTCTATGCAAAGAGGGTATGGGTTTCGGAGATCGAACCGGTACGTTCTGCGGTACGCCCGAATTCCTGGCACCGGAAGTGCTCACGGAAACTTCCTACACGCGGGCCGTCGATTGGTGGGGTTTGGGTGTGCTCATCTTCGAAATGCTAGTTGGAGAGGTAAGAAGACTAAACACAATGGCTCCCGTAAAGTTTATTGATGCTCACTGTCGTTTCATATAGTCACCATTTCCGGGCGACGATGAGGAGGAAGTGTTCGATTCGATCGTGAACGATGAGGTTCGTTATCCCCGGTTCTTGTCACTGGAAGCGATCGCGATCATGAGAAGGGTATGTAATGCGTTTTACATTGGATTCTGCTAAGATGATGACATATTGATGTTTGCTTTTGCTGGTTTAGTTGCTGCGCAAAAACCCAGAACGACGCCTTGGTTCGTCCGAGCGAGATGCTGAAGACGTCAAGCGTCAGGCCTTCTTCCGTAACATCGTCTGGGACGATCTATTGCTCAGAAAGGTGAAACCGCCTTTTGTGCCAACGGTGGTAAGTTTTCTGGGCAAGCAAACATTTCTACGGATATTGCAGCTTGTATGATAAATATATCAAATTTCTTATATCCCCAGCGCTCACCGGAGGATGTTTCTAACTTTGACGAAGAGTTTACGTCCGAAAAGCCGGCACTAACGCCACCGAAAGATCCCCGTGTGCTTACCGAAACCGAGCAAACCTACTTCAAGGACTTCACATACATGGCCGACTGGTGTTGAGCTGGTGAAGCTGCGAAACGACGTTGTTGGCAACTCTATCGTTTGTTACTAGATTATAAATAGGAAGGAAAACGGAAACAGGTACGGTTAAAGTTTATCGGCTCAAGGTGTATCTTTTGTCGCAGGATTACACGTTCTAGAAAATAATCGGACCCCTGGCAGACAGAGTATTTGTAAAGGTGAACAGGGCAAGAGATAAGCTATGTGTGTGGTTTCTATCGGCGTAAAAGGATAAGAATGTGCGTCCAAGAGTATGTATGGAGTGTGCCTTCAAGCTGGATAAAGAGAGTCACAAATTAGTTTTTGCTGTTAACGCTAGAGAATTAGGAATCGAACTATAAAGTACGCAGAGATATATGGGATTAACAACCTCAAACAAGCTTAATTTGTGTGTGTGTGTGTGTGTGTGTGTGTTTTTTTTTTTTTTTTTTTTTTTTT